>JAVQJD010045653.1:0-15013 GCA_036023655.1 Nannoperca australis
CTGTCAGACTAAATAGATAGATATATAGACAGATAGATAGATAGATAGATAGATAGATAGACAGATAGATAGATAGATAGATAGATAGATAGATAGATAGATAGATAGATAGATAGATACAATTTCTTGCCCTTATTCATGTTTCAATTGACACAGCCCATCAAGTGGTCAATGGCTGTATTAGGACAGAGCATTTAGGGTCCATGAAGGACACTTGTAATTACTAAAGCATTGAAGTGGGGTGTGGGTGTGTGTGAAGGGAAGACAAAGAAAAGGGTGAATTTTGGACAGTTCCATGCACACTGACGTTTTTATAGTTCTGGATGATTCTGCCTGTTTGTGACTGTAGTAACGTTCACCCCTTTAAAATGTTGATACCCCATAACCGACTTTGTTGTTTTTGTTCTCTCATTTGTCTATAATGTTTTCATTTTAAAATTACTAGATTGATCTAGAACTCACATTAAGGCAACAGTAGAGTATGAGTGGAGAGCTATGAAAGAAAGCTTATTGAGAGAGTCAAGCCCATGAGGAATCCACTGCAATTTTAAAACTTTCATGTCACATGAGGTTAAACACCATATTTTCCATGGGGCATCCCGATGAGTGTGAACCCAAAAATGGCTGGAGGCTGGCTTCCATGACAAATGTAGTTTAATTGCTTATGTGAGTCCCAGACTGGAAAGATATAAGAATCCCAACATATTGTGGTGTGCATGCTCATGGTTCACAACTAATCTCTTACAGCAAAATAATCATCCGGCTGATGAAAAGGGCTAATGAGAATAACATGCTCAGCTGAGAGTGAAACATGAGTAATGTGATTCATCTGCATTAACAAGACCAGTTCAGCCACAGAACATTAAGACTACTGAAGGAAATAAATGAATGTTTTCACAGTATCATCCCCTGATATTGTTCAGCTTACTGGAGCCAGTTCATCATCATTAACAGTGCTAACAAGTGTTATGTGCGCTGCACTGGGGAAATTGTGTATTAAACAATTGCTTCATCTGTTCAGAAATTCATGACAGTGACAAGTAATACATTCAAGTGGTTTAAAATTATGTATTTTCAAAGCTGGTACTTGGAAAGATGAATGTTGATCTCCAGAATACCCTGACCTAACTGTCCAAAGCCACGCACTGTGTTCCTTTTAGCCAAGCAGCTAGATAGTAGGATGTCCTTATATCTTCCTCTAGCGCCACCATGAGGTTGACCTTTGTAGTTTTGAGTGAAATGTCTTTACAGTTAATGGATGGATTATAAAGACATTTTGTACAGACCTTCATGAATTACCTGTATTCACTTTGGTTATCCGTTAAAGAGCAACTACACCAGTCTAGAAAAGCAGTGTTTTGCTGCCCTCTCTGGTCGAAGATTTTAAGTCTAGTTCACCATGCTCTGTATCCCCTGTAACCACATGCCAACAGTGATGTCATTGTGTACTGGAGCCCACCAGTACATCACTGCAGCACAGTGAGTTAAACCACTGGAAGTCAGCAAAGATTTCAGGGGATCTTTAGGTGGTATAAAGTCACTCTTAACTTTTCCTCTAGTGGTAGGATCAGGTCAGCATTTTCATTTGTCAAATACTTTGTTATATAACCAAATACCTGTAAAACAAATGACATCAGCCTCAGCTAAACTTTGTGTTTAGTGCGGATTAGCAAATGTAAGCATGCTAACATGCTAAACTAAAATGTGTCAGCATTTAGCTCAAAGCACCACTGTGCCTAAGTACAGCCACACAGAGCTGTTATCATGGCTGTGAACTCTTGTTTATCAAAGGTTTAGTTCAGATGTGCCAGAACCAAACGGTCCAATCCGGCCCACTAGATGACTTTGCAAAGTGTGAAAATAGCAGAGAAGTCATTAATCAATATAATGCACTGCTATTCCTACTGCGATGTCCTAATAAGAACAGCAGGCACCAAGGCTTTCTGGCAGAAAGCCCTGAAGGCTAACTTCTCCCGCGAGTATGCTGGATATGCTATTTTACATCCCACGTGCTTATATACACCCTACGTGACACAACACTTTCAAGCAAAGGTTAACGTTCATGCAAGAGAAGCCAATGCAAAATGTCTTTGTAAAAAGAGAAGAAAAGTGGACACAGTGTGTGGGGTAGGTATTCCAAGAATACATTTTGTATCGGGTTCTCCAAGAAAAGGTTTCATGCCTTAATCAATGTAAATCAATGGTTAATTCATTTGGGTGTTTTCAGAATTTAGTTGTACTTCTTTATAAAAGAAAGGGGAAAATCTGGATTATTTATAGGTTATTATGCAATGGTTTTACTGGTCTGGTCCACTTGAGATGAAATTGGGCTGTATGTGGCCCATGAACTAAAATGAGTCTGACACCCCTGGCTTTGTTCCTGTAGTAGCACAAAGACGGATAAAAGAAACATTTGAACCTACAGTGCGTAACCATTCCTCTGTAACTACTGTAAAGTTGATCATTTGGCCCAAACAATGGCCAGCAAAATCAGTTTTGGCTAACATGAAAAAACACTAATGCAGATACCAAAGAAAATGCTTATCCCAATCGTTGGGTTTTTGCATGTTAAAAAAAACAAACATTTACTGCATTATCAAAACTTCTGATGATTTTTTTCTTTTCGTAAAGGCATATATTGTACAGGTTAAGGTTTTGAAAAACTCATCAGAAGCTGTGGCTCTAGACTGCAAACAAGGACGTTACAGTTCTGTGTACTGTTACTGTGCTAATGAGACTGCACCTGCACCTCTTTATATGTAATTGATGTCTTGGTAGCATTTCCTGCGATAAACGTTGATAATTGAAGTTTTTAAAAGAAACATGTTTTAGCAGAACACCAGGACCTGTTCTCATCCTAAAGTGGCTTCAGACTTCAGGGGCACTAATTGGAAATTCTCAGATTTGAGTGTACACAGAAAATAGGATATCAATCTAATGCGTCACTGCTGCCATCCTATTGTTGCTCTTCCTCCTCCAACATCAAAGACTGTGGTGATGCAATGACTGCAAAGTGATGCTGAGAGGAGAGCAGAGGGCCCGGAGGCAGATCACAAATAACACTGTCCAAATAAATTCCAGCAGTGTGGGAGTCTCGTTTGGTTGGTAGTGTGTATCTGTGTGTGTGTGTGTGTGTGTGTGTGTGTGTGTGTGTGTGTGTGTGTGTGTGTGTCTGTGTGTCTGTGCATAAGTTTGTGTAAAAGAGAGAAATATATAAAAAGGGAGAGAGACAGGATGGGATAGTGAAATACAAATCTCATGCTGCCCTGCATCAAATTATAGCTTCACTGAAAGTCTCTCAAGGCAAACGGAACATTTTGTTGCTGCTGTAACTCTAATTTTAGTGATAGTTGTACTTGTACTTGCAATAAAAGTTCACAGGGGCTTCTCCATGTACTCTGACTGTGTGACATATTACAAACATGCTCTGGGATGGAGCATGATCGTAACTTCTTTACACGCTGTGCTTCATTACAGATAACTGTATCAGTGTATGGAAAAACTCATAATGGATGATTTGCTTGCTTATTCGGTCTATTTAATGTAATGATTATACACTTCTAATACTTTGCACACTTAATTTACTTGTGACAGGGACCAATCGTGCCCCTGTTTTAGTGATTTATAGCATTCTATTTGTACTTTGTAGTGTTTTGATTAGTACAGTTTCCAAGATAAAATATAACTAAGATTTGATTTCCTTTTCCTCTCTTTATAAAAAAATATACTGTTTGTAGACACAGTTGATCACAACTTACCTCTGGAGAAAAAGGAGAGACTAGTCAAACCAACTCAAGTCAAATCTGTGTCCTCATGTTTGTACTTATCCAAAGATCCTTGGTTAGTGTCCAACCAGGTGATTCTGAATCTTTTCCAAGTAAGGATGTCTCCACTTTCAGTTATCTGTGCACCCTCGTCACATTTCTGAACATCCACTCACTTCAATCACTTTTCTGTCTGGAGCATTTCAGCATTTCAGTGAGAATTTCATTTCTCTTGTCAGTGTGTCAGTTGTTTCTCTCCTTTCAGATTCTTGAATCATGCCAGTTGGCTGTAGTAATCAACACACTTCTTCAGATCTCTGCATCATGAGGGATCCTTGTCATTTCTGTCACTGTGTCAGCCTGTCTGCTATTTCTCAGTCTATTGTTTTCTCTGTAGATTTCTCCAACATCCTCAGATCTTTCTGCTTCCTACGTCTCACTCCTTTCAATGTGTCTTTCTTCTTCTTCTTCTCTCCTTCTTTTTCTCTGCCTACTAGCATAATTTAGATTCTCTCTTTCTCTCTCTCTCCCTTAAACGACTCTGTCTTTCTACTTCCCTCCCTCTGACTCTAAATCTTCCCTCAGTTTGGTCTTCAGACAGGAAGTCCTAGTATGTGTTTACATTCTGCTGGGACACGCACATGCATGCCTGTGTACAGTATGCACACACACCAATGTTGGAGCACACATGCACAAATGTGTGCACACACCAGATATCCCCGGGCACACAGCATCACAAGCACAGCTCATACATTAAATATGTGACACACTGTGTAGGCCCATAAAGTCCTTTTCCAAACCATTACATATTGTTATGTATAAGGCTTAGACAAAAAGGACTACTGTAAAACACAAATTATGAAGGCTCTGCATTTTCCCTCACATAAAAGAAGTCCTCTTTACAATGCAGCTTTTCATTAAAGCTTTTCATTGTTTTAACTTTTTTTCAAGCTTTTGTAGAAAAATAAGTGTCAATTTTATTTATCCCCCCTTTCTTTAACCAGTGTTAAATACTCCTGAGTATGCAGCATATTACATTACAAGAGACATGAGAGGGGACATTATCTCAAACATTGTAAAGCAGGTAGATAGAAACATGCTATGGGTCAAGACAAAGAAAAAAGACAAGACACCTTTATCTTTTAATGTTAAACAGTGCAATGATATACGTCAAAAAACTAAATAAAACCCTCCACCACCAGTATATTGTCTAGGTATATTGTTATTTTATTTCAACAAACTTGCATCTTCAAAACATCGACATTTACAGTAAGTTACTGCGAAAAGTGAATATTTATAATACAATAATAATAATTTTAAAACCCAATGATAGCTTCTAGTAAGAAGTCCAAATGTTGATAAAGAAAACATGAATCAACTGTTTGTCTTTGGTGCATCCATAAATTGAATATAACATGCTAGTAAATTAGGTGTCTTCTTTCAAGGAGGAGGGATTTTGTCAACCCAATATCTGTACCTTATGATAAATGTGAATAAGAATGAAGAATGATACATGGGATTGAACTGGCAGACGGAAACATAAAGCCCTGTGATTTGTGATAGATAAAATAAAAACATTACTCACAAAAAGACGTGTATCAGGTATACTGGAGCATTTCATGTTTTTACAAACATGATTATCAAATAGCAACAAAACAAAAGGGTTGCAATCAAATGTGATTGTGATGCAACAACAGTGCCCTGTCATGACTACTTTCATAGTGATATGTTAA
Source organism: Nannoperca australis (assembly GCA_036023655.1). Taxonomy (NCBI): domain Eukaryota; kingdom Metazoa; phylum Chordata; class Actinopteri; order Centrarchiformes; family Percichthyidae; genus Nannoperca; species Nannoperca australis. The sequence continues at coordinate 5,498 of JAVQJD010045653.1, forward strand.
AAATAAACTCCAAAAAACTAAATCTTGAACCTGAACAGACCTTTTCATCTCACTCAGTTGAGCTAAAACTACAAAACAAATCAGGCTTAACAAGTTATTTGATATTCTTCTCATCCTGACGCTTGTTTTCACTGAAAGTGAAAAAATAGACAGACACCATATCACCTTAATGGGGGTAATCACTTTGCTCAAGATGATTAAACTGGCTTCTGCCTCCACTGGCTGCATGAGGGAAAATCTGAGTTTGAGACGGAATGCAAGATTAGGATATTGAAAGCAAAGGTAAATACTGCGTTGTGTTTGAGGTAATTAGCATTGTGGATGGTATTTTAGGAAGAGACAGATCATTTGACAGAAGAAGAAACACAGAAAGCTTCTATCATTTGTAATGTACGAAAATGAACACTTTTATAGAACAATTACATTAAAGCAAAATGCTGTCCCATTTATTTCCTGTTTACGGATAAAATTAGAGTATGTATCATACTGTATGTATCAAGTGTAATTAAGTAAATCTCCTTTAAACTGCTATTTAGGACAGTATAATGTATAAATGTTTTAGGTATCACCTAAATATATTAATCTAAGTACACACATGGCTGACAAAAAGTTGTGTTCAAATGTCTCTGTACGATGTGTCCCTGGTCCTGCAATCCATCCATCATGCAGAATGAGACAGGTTTGTGTCTCCTGGTTTCCTGTCTAGAGGATCATCATCACTCACAGTTTGTCAGCGTTCGTTGGAAAGATCCGGAATAACGGATGTCAGAAGAAGAGCTATGGATCAACCTGTTACAGAGGACCAGCACAAAGAGAAGGTGCAGGATGGGAACAAAAGGGGGGGGGGGGTATGAGATGGGAATGAGACAAAGCAAAGATAGGGTGACAAAGACAGACTGACAGAGACAGAGTGAGTACAGTATGTCTGTCTGTATTTATAGGTGTAGAAATGACTTTAAACTGCACGTTTGTGTGTCTATATGTGTGCGGGTGGAGAGAAAGGAGCATAAATGTGTGACTCAGTCCAACCAGTGGAACTGGAAAGCTATGTTTATGTCAGGAACCGTCTGAATATTGATGATAGGCAAGAGATGATGAGGTTTCTGCGCTTTTTTTTTACTCAACCCCCTCTGTCCTCTCATGGTTTATTTGTCGGGAATTAGAGGGGGATGGATGGGAGGATTACGGCTGTCCTGCAGCAAAAAAGCTCACTTTTTGGCACTGGTGGTGGTTGAATGGACTTATGTGGGCAGACGTGAGGAATCGATTGCTTGTACAAATAATTGCACGTATCCCTCTTGTTGAGATGCAAGTAGGACATCTGAAAGGAAAAACATTGTTTGCCCCACCACATCTCTTGTAAACCATTACCCACCACTTCAGAGTATTCATGCATAACAGAGTGAGACTTGAATCACCTTTGTAGAAAATTACATAGTATGATTTCTACATTGTGATGTTGACAATACTGTGTCTAGATTGTTTTTGCCACATACAAAATAAATCTCCTCATTATCACACAGTAGGTACACATTTTCTAAACCTAAAGACAATAAAAATGAATGTGCTTGTACCCAGTGGGTCCAAGATGTGTCCCAGACTAGCTTTACACCCTGAAATATAATAATAATAATAATAATAATACTTGACATATCAAGTCAGTTTTTGGAATGAATTCATTTTAATTCTTGGAATTAAAACAAATGAGATCGATGGTGAAAATGAGGTAGTGTGTTTTCACCGTGGGGTTGATTCTCTATACTGCATCGTGTATCCTGCAAAGCCATGTCTCCTGTCACATCTACGCTCTAATCCCCACTGACGATTGTTTAACCAAATGTCACACTCACAGAGCACGTTCACACACGCCTATACAGAAACGTTGTGATTTGCCCCAGACTTGCTGTTTAATTCACTGTCAGCCTGACAAAATACAGGTTCGCAGTCCTGTCCTCACATTTCTGGATGACAAATCTACATGTGCATGCACACACACATAAACACACGCTAGTTGTGCTATGGTTTTGTGCCATTGGCTGAGATGCCGAGTAGCAAAGAACTAAAATTACATTTATCTTTGTCTATTTCAGGTTGGATATTAAGCCTGGTAGGTAGCCTAATTTTGATGAAGTCATTTAACTTGTGGTGTGTTAAAGGTCTGTGGCTGAAACTAATACAAGAGAATGTGAGAATTATAACTGACTCTGTATGGACACAGCACAGATCCATGGTAAATGTCATTTACCATGTTTTAACTGAGTTTAAAATGACAATATTAATGTGATCTCAGAAAAAGACATACAAAAAAAAATATGTACAAAGAATATCGTAGTAAATGGCAGCACCTTAGTTTGACTGGAGCACAAGTGTCATTCCACCACTGGTAAAAGAGTCAAGATCTGGTGATCTGAGTGTCGACCTAGTTTAGGGACAAACACATAAGTATAACACCATCAGCACACACGTGTAGTGCTGAATCACTGCCTGGAGGTACTGAGCTATGGATTTATTCAGAGCCTCCAGCAAGAGGTTCTTGAATTTGATAACAGTAGTTCTGGTTAGAGTAATATCACAATGAGAACACACAACAGGAGTGTTTTACCAACCAGCTTGGAAGGCAGAAATTGCGACATATACTGGACAATCCCAGTGTCCCTATAGTTAGGCAAATATCTGATCCATTGGGTGGTGTTGAGTGCAAAAAAATTAATAAAAATTAATAAAAAGGCTATTTTGACAGTTGGGTTTCTGCAGTCACATTAAGGTTATTCGAAGTCTGAGAAGTCGTCGTTTCAATCTGAATTATGATGGAGTTCAGTGGCAGTTGGTTTTGCCTGGGATGCAAATATGAACTGACATGCTATAAATCTTATTTTAACAGACCTAAACACTGTGTAAATGCAGCCTTTCTCTGTGATATGGACCTGTAAGCTTAATAGTACAGGCAAATAAAAAAGCCTGTTGACAAGAAAGGTTGAAATCTGTACTGGTTGCTAAAAATGCATCCTTTACTTTCGTATTCTTCAGGTCAGAGCCTTATACATGTTTAAATCCCAAACTTAGACTAGAGACTAGTAAATTAAAAATTGAATAAACAGTGTACATTCCTGAATGGAGTATTTGTTAAAACATAACCAGGCTTCATGTTGGAATAACTAACTAAATAACAAAAAACAAAAAAAGACTGCGGAATGACAGTGACCAACACATTTCCTTCAGGGTTTGGTAAAAAATTTCCCACAAATTTGAAAACCCACTTATATATATGTGGGTCAGGGATTCTCCTCTACCTGTTGATTACTCAAAAAAGGAGCTATGCAGCGCATCTGTGATGTGAAATAAATTGCCACACAGTGACAAGATGAGTGAAAGTTCTTACCGTTGATGCCTTGGACCCGGCCCAGTCAAGGTGTGTCCACTCTTTTGAAATACTCTATTTGCGCATCCTTTAGAGCTTAGAAGAGTACAACTACTGCTGTTTTAAATCTCATGTATTGGTTTCGATAGCTAGTTTTGACATAAAAAAGACAAATTACATATTATAGACCACATTATGTCACACTAACCAATTACTTGCACGCAATAACGATGGCTACTTTTACATTTCTTTTTCCGGGAAGATTTGCATCCTTCCACAGAAGTCATATAGCAGTCATGTGTAAACAGTCTGTGATTGGATAAATGTTTGCATAAATTTGTCAGCTACTGTAAAAATGTATGAAACCTATGAAAATCTTGCTCTTTCTCTTCGGGCTGTGTTTTGTGAGTTTCAGTTTCAAAAAGAGAACCTGACCGTTTGATCTTCTGCTTTGAATCTTTATTTATTTTGATCTAATTGGAAATGTCATGTCATAAACGTTAGCAGAAAAAACACACACACACACACACACCTAATAAAAATACTTAAGTTGAACTAAATTGAATTATTTGAATTTATTTTTTGAGAAACACACATTGTATTTGGACACATCAGACATAATTCTCTTGGCAGTAGTCTAATGAGATAGTAGCATTACAAAAAACTCAAATTCTGAGTTTTTTTCCCTAAGCAAAGAAATGAGTGATTTGATATGTGATCTATTACTGCAATGGTAACGTCAGGTAAAAAGGAAAAAAACACATAGAGACACACAGTAATGCTGGCCTTTTCATAAGTGACAACTGACACATACAGCATACACTCATTTTTGCTAGAAGTGTTCCATGTCACAGTAAAACCAGACAGATTAAGGCGCCTTTGGCTCACAAAAAGGGAATAAGGAAATACAGCGGTTCATATTTCGCTATCATAACTTTTACAAAAGGCACTCGAATCATGTTGTCAACTTGACAATTGACTAAATTCAGCCACAGTCATTATAATGCCCATGCACACAGCTGAAGAGGAGCACATCTTTTATTCTGCAAACATTTCAGCCCAAACTGGCTGTGAGAGTTTTAAAAAGAATCTGGAAGAAATATCACCTGAGTGAGATGCAGCACGCCTTTATCACTTTATACAGAAGTGAAGCCTTCCTCCTTCGGCACTTTCCACTTTAAATATCAAAAGCTAGCTATTTTTACATTTCCCAGCTTGAAGAAGTGTTTGTTTTTTCCAAGCAGGACATTTCAATGGCCAAAGTGTCTAATGTAAACATGCTATGATCAGGATGTGATTAGTTCATCTGGACGCTGGTGTGTTGTGTGTACAAGAGAGACGGATACAAAGAGTGAGACAAATATATGGATGTATTTGTGTATTTGTGTGTGTGTGTGTACATATCAGTCTACCTCCTGTCTGTAGTGCAGGACATAATAGTCATGGACGTACATAAGCACAGCGAATGGCTGACCAATGATAATTGAGATCCACACTGCAGCATTGCCATAGTTACCACGCAGGAAGTGTCCAACAAACCAGGCTAATGGAAGCTGATGAGTAAAAAAATGATTAATTAATTAAATAAAACATAGTGGGTGATTGGGTTTTTAATGATTAATTACAGACTCACATTTTCTGTGTGTGTATTTCTTTTCAGATTTTTGTGTTTTATGACTCAGCACACTATAATGAATAACACACTTACAATGTCAGCAAAAGACAAGAGGCATTTATATTACCTATTGTCCTGCCATATCCCCCATGATACATCAAATGTGCCCTGTCATGCTAATGAGGTTATTAATTAAGTTAATGATACTGCAGCCAAGGCCAAACACTGAGGGCACTTTTTAAAAGTGTTCCATGGAAGTCAAAAGGAACATTTAAGTATGATTGGGCTACAAAAAGAAACTATCTACTAAATGCCACACTATCTGTAGCCTGCCCATACCCATTTTATTTAATCTTTTCACACATTAAGAATACATTTCTAACAATAATGGTGTACCCAGATCACGATGCATATTATACAGTTTAATATCAATATACAGTACAGGTTTGTGCTGATCGCACCTATGTGTTTATCATTAGTGATAGGTGTTGGGTCTTACCTGTGCCATCATGCCCATGAAGGCCCAAAGTCTGAACATCCTGAGAGGAACACTGACCAAGTACTGACACAGAAACACACAGGGAAACACAAATGGCATCAAATAAATGTTCTTTATAAAAAATATAATCTGACCATCTGCACAACAACATTTACCTGAACGAGGATTAAGAGGACATTGATGACCTATGGTACAGTGTATTCTATACACACATACAGATGACTAGTGGAACCAGATACACATTGATGGCGGTTGTTTATAAAGCCAGTTGGGCCGGCCACTGTAGTATAGCCGAAGCATATACAAAATACATATAAGGCCGGGTCATGTTGCCAAGTATCAGCTCTTCGCTTGGGTCAGTGTTGGATTCAAAGGCAGTTTAAAGGTATGTTACATCTACTAGAGAATGGTGTCACCTGCCAACCCTGTTGATTTATGATGGTAGACGTTTGGCCCATTATTCTGTGTATTGATGACTATCTACAGTGTCAACAGAAGCAGAGACAGTGGTCTTAAGCTCAGCTCTTACCTCATGGAAGAAAGCTGACAAGAAGAAGACAGCTGATTGGCTGATTATTTTACTAACTCCTCTCCTCAGAAGCGGCTTGTAAAAATGACTGCAAGACAGACGAAGGAACAGATGATTAAATGGGTGGTTGGATGTGAACTGTAAACCTGAGTCAAATCACTGATAAAAGGTTGTAGAAATGGTTTGAGGATAAAGATTTCACTCATCACTTATATTTTGTCTTTTAGTATCTGTTGTCTTGATGTGTAATACTGTATGTTCAAATACCTTAACTCTCTGTAATTCTCACTCCCTGACAGGAATGAAATAGGCTGCAAACCCTATAAACACATTTCATTTACTTTGTCTTGTTTAATATAACCTCACTGCACTTGCTCCTGCTGCTATGTTAGTGTGTGTGGAGCTGGCTGCAGGCACTGTATTTATTACTACCACTTACTCTCTCACAGCCAGATTAATCAATTTCCTAAATACATCGGTGTGCCTTGTTAAGCCATGTTCAGTTCTATAAATTTCATTGCTCCCTTTCAGTGTGTTCGTGTGCGAATAACTCACCGCAGACACCACTTGTGTACAGGGATGTTCCAGTTCTGCCAGAAATATGTCACCGACTCAGAGTTCCTGAAAGAAGAGTCAGAAAAATAAAAAGTATTGAAGTATTACTGAGTCTATATAATGGATCTAAGGCAGTTTGATCAATATTAATGAACATGAAAAGTCTAAAATCTTCATTGTTAAGCAGGAAAAGAGGATATAATAGTAATTACCCTGTAGTACATTAAGTGATGAAATTGATTTTCCTCTTTCAGCAACTCTGTACAACTGTTCAGACCCAGTCACAATCCACCACACCTCACACACCATATGCAGACACAGACACACACACACACACACACACACAAAGAAACTCACCACCAGTCCTTGTAGAACTGTCTGTCTCCAAAGCACAGCAGCTCAGCGGTGAAGTTCATAGTTGAGTGGAAGAACCAGTAGAAAAACATCAGCCACAGCAGGTGATTTGGAACCTGGAGACACGTTTGTAATGCTCTGTGAGTTATTTCATGCTGTGTGCTGGTCATCAGCTCACAGTGAGCAGGGAAACAAATTACATCAGTAAAGCGGTTCTACTTGTAGTTTTTACATATGTTATTGTTTTTACGCACAGCTAATCTTAGAAGTCTCTCAGTCATCCTGGACAGATCCATGTCCTACAGAGGAGAGACCCATAGATTAACAAACGATGCACTTTGTTGAAGACAACATGACGCCACATTGTGCAGTATAAACATTCTGTCTTCCTCACCTCTAGTGGTTTCATGGAACTTTGAATGATGGGAATCATCCACTGATAGAAAGAAAGTAAAAAGAAGTTTTAAGCCAAAGTTTTAGTATAAATATATAAAAAAACTTGAAATGTGAATGGACAAATAAAGCACCAAGCATCAGACCCTACCTGTTGAGTGAGACCAACTAACATCTGGGTGAAGAACAGCTGAGGACGAAGACACATATCAATAAAGTGAGTGACATGATTTCACCAAAGATCAGCAGAGAGTATGCAGAGCGCATCAGATAAACAAACAGTGACGCTTTCTGAACTTATATAAGTTATGTATCATTACTGGAAACACACACACTGTTTAGAACTGAGATGATTCACATGTGTGATTGTCTGACTGCTCCTGTTCCTTGCCCTGTCAAACTTTGTTGTCAGCACATCCCCGGATATCAGCTTTTATTTTGACATGTAAAATATTGCTAACAGTGATGGCTAAAACTACAAAAACAACACCCAATGTTTTCCCTTAAATTAGCAAAATGACTCTTTACATCAACTTCAACAGCTTGAAAAGCAAGCATTAAGCTCTTAACAGCTGTGCAGGTGTACTTGCTCTTAAGTACCTTTTAGGGAGATGCTTGTAAAAATGTGAGAGCGTTCACAAATGCTAACACTTAGATCGATCATTATCAGGAAAAGGGGCCCGTTTTTCACTTGAACAAGCAGCTACAGTAAAGGTGGGGGTTTTCTTCTGGCTGATGCTGACATGATGAGATATTCCCTCACCATCTCAAACAGCCTCCTCAGCAGGAAACTCATGCGAATCTTAGGAGAGCGAGGGAAGTTGAGCTCGTAGCACAGAGTCGGAGCAAAGACAAAGTAGAACATGTCTACAGAGATGAGGAGGAGGTCAATGTGACAGTTAGTCGAAATACAGTATGTGAAAGTAAGAGGCAGTGGTACATGATATAAACATGATCAATTCATTTTCACAGAAACACTAGAAAGATGTATGTGTGTACCTCTGATGGTAAGGTTACCAGGGTAACACACCTTACGGTCACCTCCATTTAAGTGCTGTGCTGAGGGACCTGTGAGCAGAATTAAAACACAAACACACGCCCAACATCACGACATTGTAAAGCATATGTGAGGTAACATTGTAGTTTATGAGTCATACATACAGAGAATAATAAAGACAACCAAGTGTGGATGTTGATATACAACAATTTCTGTGAGATCATTTAAATGTTCACACAGCGCTATGATAGTTGTCGTATGCTAAACTGTCCATTTTATTAATGAGCTGCAGAATCAAGTATCTGCCATTAGATGTCACCATAACAACATGATCATGGGCCTGGAAGAACATCTTGGGTAAGAACTTCAAAAACATTTATAAACGTACACAGATAGCCCTTAGTATTAGCAAAGAATCCATTCTCAATTAGGTCTTAACTTTAGCATGCAAATCATCCCTTGCCAAAATATATATGTGCACGTGTGTTTGGGACTTACAAGACAGCGACCTGGCCAGCTTCTTGGCCTTTACAGTGCTCAGCTCTCTGCACCACATGTTGACGTCCTTATAGGAGTACAGCTTCAGGAAGAGGATAGTGTAAGTACCAAGAACGAATGCGCCTCCAACTGACAGCAAGAGAGAGAAAAAGAGATGATTTACACTCTGATGTGGATGACGCTGTAGTGTGAGAACATGTAACCAACTGCCTAGAAGTATGGGAAGATGAGCAGCAGAGATGAGATGAGAGGAGAAATAAGGGAGGAAGAAGGGATGGGAGAGAACTGAAAGCGAAAGAGAGAGATGGGAGTATTTAGAGAGTGAAAACGGAAGGGAAATAGAGAACAAACAGCAAAACAAGCCCAGTAAAATAAATAATCTCAACTCAAAGTATGAGAGCACACAAACTATGCCAAGGCCATTATTATACAACTTAGTCACCATGTTTACCAGTGTGGTTGTGTGGTTGTGTGTGTGTGTGTGTATATACTCATAAAACTGTGTCAGTGTTGCTCTTTGTGAATCAAAAAAACAAAAACAACGATTTGATGTTAGATTTACAAACTTATTTTGAAAAGAAATTGTGGGTGTTCATGAACACACATATACACACACACACACACACACACACACACACACACACACACACACACACACAGCGTTTGCCTACCAGGGCTTTATCAATAGTCACCATATGCTTGATAGAAAAGGATCATG
>JAVQJD010045665.1:0-17553 GCA_036023655.1 Nannoperca australis
AACCGACGGAGCGCCATCAATGACAGGGAGGAGAACCTTTTTTTGTAGAATACTTGATGCGGCCCAGCCTCACCCAGACTCTAACTCCAGTGGCCCCCAGATAAGTTGAGTTTGAGACCCCAGCTTTAGACCCTTATCACAGCAGACACTTTGACTTGTCAAAGCAGGAAAAAGCTGGTGGAATAAAATAACATTTATGATGTCTGCATACCCTTTAGGTAAGCCAGTTCCAGGACTCTGATGGAATGCTATATTGTCACTTACTGGGACACATAATGAAATGGAGACATGATTAATATTATTTACACCTGCGCTTTTTCTGCCTTAACTTCCGAAGAATGCACTTCAGGAAGCTCCTTAGTGCTTCTTTAGAATCTGATGTGATGAAATGTATCTCTGAAACTGGAGGACTTTTCCCATCCTTCCTTTTACATGATAACTCTGAATGTTATTCTATCCGATAATTATGAAATTGACCCAATTAAGAAGGTCCAGGCTTTTAGACACTTACCCAGCCAGTAGTGCAGGTGGTAGAAAAAGGTGTCTTTCGGTTTGACAGTGTAGAGAATCACATAAGCGTCTCCGGTGTAGAAGCTCCCATGTAAGCTCTCTGGTACAAGAACCAGCTGCAGATTCTCGATCCTCCAGATCTGAAGGCCAGCTGCCTTGCCTGCATTTGTGAACTCTTTGTAGTGGGGCACCATGTCTGCTGCTGCTGCTGCTAGCTTCTGAGGATGAGTGAGGATCCCAGCTGAGTTGAGAAGAGTCTGACTGGGGATGGCTGAGAGTAGGACTACACTGCTGCTCTGTTCCTGAGCACTGACTGACTGACTGAGTGTGTAGCAGCAGTGTTTCCATTTCTGCTTTTTCTAGCTCTTAGACACACACAGTGGGTGTGCCCACATGCTGCCAACATACACACACACCAGCATCCTCTAATACACAGACATTAACAAATATATTATTTTTATTTGATATATATTTGAATTAAAATAAACTATAAACACAAAAAGTGATATAATTTCAAAAACAAGAGAATCAATAGAATTTTGCCACATTACAATCACCTTAACACCAATGAAATATTATCTTCTGGTCAAACTGTCAAAGCTAGCTGTTTACTGGAGTGGTGTTTGTGTCCACCTGATGAATGTTTCACATTAGTACAGTTTTTAATGACTTAGATGGAAATACATGTGTTGTTTGTGTTGTCTTTAACCCAGCTCTGTCCTATGTGATAAACCAACAACAAAGAGAAACATACTTGTGGTTTGGGAATCCAAACTAATACTAATAAGCTAATACTGAAAAGAAATGATCTCTTCTCCTGGTTCTTAAATGTGCCACAGCATTCTGGATCAGCTGGGGCAGCCTGATCATAAAGAGTTGGGGCTTCTGCCTGAAAATAGAACACGTGTGAATTAAAGTTTGTGTGCTTAAATCAGTGGATGCAAAATATGTACATTACATGTGATGTTGATATCCTCATTTATCACTTATGAACTTGCTTTGCAGGCCTCACTCCATTAAGGATAATGGCTACTGCCAAAAGTTAAACCTCTGCAGTAACCCAATTTCCCTCGCTGTATTTTAACACAACACGTTTTGAGATCACATGGGGCACAGAAGTAAGAATAAAGAGCAAGAGTAAGATCATACAAGCAAAACTATATCAAAATAAATACGTTTAGTGTGACATGAGGTTTGTTAGCGATGAGTCAGTTACACAATCTGAGTACATTTCTATAATTACTGACTTGCACAACAATAGAAGACTGAATGTATTTAAAAACTGTGCACAGATGTGCCACAGCAATCTTTGTGATTAATCACATGTTGAAGAGCATGTCAGTTTCCTATGAGTAATATCTGTGTCTCAGCTAGAGGTCACCTAGGGCTGACAGGACAGCTTGGGCAACACACCAAGATGTTTGATCGGAGATAGTCTGACTGCTGCCAAATGTTTTCATTCACTCAAACGGATGCTACGTGTATTTACACATAACCAAATGCACAAAATCACTCCACAGATAATCATATTTTAAAACTTTATTCATGTTCCCACAATAGACAGTCACTACGGATAATGACCCACAAAATTTTTGAAATAACGTTAGAGGTAGGCGTCTAAAATAGCTTTTCAAATGTTAAATGTTAATAGGGGCTGCTGTGGGAGCATGTTAGGATAAAAAAAACTAATCAGAAGTGTGCTTTGTTTTTTATCCCACTCAGTAAAAATGTTGCAGCTCCAGTCTACTACATATCAAAGCATGTATGAAGATATTATAAACACTATTTCTAAGTATTTACAGGATGTTGACTTAAATCATATCAAATTCTAAATTTACAAAGTGTTTTTCAAATTCAAAATAGGTTTCATACAAGTTGGACCAAATAGTACTCATTATTATTTTCACATTCTAGGATGAGACACAAACAGGTAAATCACAGGATGCCCCATAATGTATATAATAAACACTTATCAGCAGGGTAGGGAGGGCAGAATGTAATGCTTCATTCAAGATATATTCATTCAATAACAGAAATACTACTACTAATAATAATAATTATAATAGTAAAACAAAATAGCCCTTTATGATTAAATGTATTCTGCATTGTTCTAAAATGTGTCACACTATGTGTGTCTAAAATGTGTCATTCTGAACAGCATTTTTAATGTTGTATAACTTTAAAACTTAAAAGACAATAAACATTGAATTGAAATGCAATTGAACGTCATAAGCTGTTGGAGGGACAACAGGACTTTATGATAGAGTAGTTAATGCACGGGGATAGTGAGGAGTTGAGTTGTTTTAGAAAATGAATTGCAGACGATCTGGATAATCAATTACTTCTTTAAATCATTCATGAAACAAAATTGTGAAACAGCTTTTTAATTGGGGATTTATTTACTTTTTACATACAATTTAAATAGTTTGTTTTTTGTATATAAGTTGCTATCTTTGGGTTTGAAACTGATATACATCCTGTGTCATCTGCATCTGAGTGACCCACCCAAGTGATAAACCCTCTGATAACTAAAGAGTAACTGCACCCAGTCTAATAATCTTGCTTGTACTGTCAACTAGTGGTGCCCTCATGCTCTTTTCACACCCTGTGCCGCAGTTAGGTAGTATATACATTTTCAGTCAAAAGTCAGTGTGTCCAAACTTTCTTTCCTCTGTCTAAAGAGGAGTTCAGGCCTGCTCACACCACAAAGTGAAAGTGAAGACACAATGTGAAGCTTAGTGACATAGTGGTTAGTTGCAGGGTTAGTTGGTGAATTACTCTAGCTGGCAAGCCAAGTGCATGCTAACCAGCAGAGACATTCTACTGCTAATCAGTCACAATAGTTCTCCAAGCCAGCTCTTAGCTAGCTAGCTATATGAACAATGAGTTGACACCATGGATGTATAAAGAGAACTGGAAACAGCGTCGGAGGCGGGGCCCGGTTCTTTCCTATGAAAGTTGCTCAGTAGCGCATGAAGCTAAAAAAGTTCCACTTCAAGAGCTTCTGCAGTCTTGGCCCATAGAGCAAGCGCACTAGTGCTTCTTTTAGCCCCGCCTCCCGCCCACTCCGTCTCAGGCTCACTCACATGAATGACCTATAACTCTGGATTTTGCTATTAATGCATTTTACAACTTTTAGGACATAATGATTTAAATAAGAGCTACTTAAGTTTTCATACTAGCTAGTTTCTTTCACAATGTAAGTCTATAGTAAAAATCTTCTTGTAGTAAGTTGTAATTACACCGTTTGGCCTCTATGTCAAATTGGCTTCAAAGCCCACCACACTTCCTGGGTGTTTGGTTCACGTGTCTCATAGCCATCTATAAACCACCTCTTCTGTGCAGCGGTTTTTACTTGACAGGGAGCAGGGTTATATGAAAGTATATGGTGCATTACAGAAAATAGACTATGATAACTCCTTGGATCTTTGTTCCCTTTAAGATCACGTCTAGTTCATCAAAGTAGAACTTCATGAGGATTTACATCATGAGCATTTACAAATAAGATTGCAAGGTGTTCAACTGAAATAGACTGATTTTGCTTTGCAATGTCTTTGTTTTAAAATGCTGCTGTGACTGGGCCTTACGTCTTTAAATAGCAAACATTAAATAAAAAATATCACCCGACTATTGGTAAAAAAGCATATTTCCCTAAAATGTCTGAAGATAGTCAAGCTAGACCAAAAGAACACCCAGAAGTTTGAACTGCCACCGACCGCAAGAACTTCTATCTTTAAAATGGAATGCAATAGGACCTTTATTTCATTACAAAGCTGAAGATAAAATATCAATATCTTAAGTATGATAATGAGCATGTAACAACCAAATACTTTAGGGGTAAGTCAGCAGATTGTACAAATTCAAAGCAGAGAGTCAAAAAAAAACACCAGCTTATATCCGAATGAGACACAGCAGCATCTCAATACTAGTCAAGAAACAACACCACTTTCTGTTGGTCCTTCTTCAAAGAGCTTAACACACTGGTGGAGGAATATGCTTTAGAGAACGTGGATCTGCTAATAAAGAGAACATTTTGAACAGATGTATAAAGTGCATTATGGTTTGGTATACAGTCAAATACCTCTATCAAGTTTTCAAACATACATTTATTATGCTAACCCCCACCCCCCCTTGTGTTACCTCCTCTTGCACAACTGGCAAAACTTAGATCATGGTTTATAACAATGTGGAAAATGACAGTGTTGTCACAATGACTGAAATTATAATGCCACTTCCATACTGTTTTAATCCAATACTAAATCATATAAATTATACTTTCTTGATGTGAGGCAGGAAAACAGAGAGCAGTCATGGTAACTTTTTAAGCTTATCTCTGGAACATAACTTAAATGTGGAGATGCTAATCATTTCTTTGTCTTGTAAGCCAATTATTCAGAGAAATTAGAGGGTGAGCTTGGGACATCAGGTATTGTTTTCTTACCAACAGGACCCAAATGTGTCTTTATCTCAAAACACCAGGGTTTCATCTTGGAGTTGATCCACTCTGTCTTGACAAAGATGCATGTCAAAGAAGAGCACAAGTAACAGGAGAAAAGCAGCAGGCCTTCACATGAGCATCCAAGTACCAAACTTCAATACATTTCAGCAGTTTGGAATATTCTGCTAATTAGATCAGTAGAGAAACACATTTATATTTCTCAAACTAAGGATTTGAAAAAAAGTATAGGTATTTGGAAGTTATTCTTTTGGCACTGATGCTGAATATTTGCATCTTGAGTAAATAATGGTGGGATAACACTCTTGAGAAATACATTTAAATCACACAAAAGCATTATTTGCTATCTTGATAAGATCAGACACTTGAGTGATGCTCTCAACAAACAGTGTGCTAGCTCGAGATAAGAGGTCTGAATGGCTGCTCTTAGCTTCCAGAGTGGTGGAAGATAAAATGCTGTATCAGCATCACATCAAGAGGGTATCAACTTACTCCCCTTCACTTACAAGAAGAGGACGAAGGAACAAACCGAGTAGTCATAGCTGCAGCTGATCGAGCAAAAAGCATAAAACATTTGACTACGGCTGCAGCTGAACAGCAGTCCACCCATACTAGCTGAAGAAGTGGGGCGTCTGAATGGTTTTACTTTGATTGGACAAATACCGTATTAACAGAGGCACATTGCATTCACCAAGAACACATTCATCAAGACCCATATCTCATCATTCTGAGAAAATGGTGAGATTTGAAATTATAAGATAATATGACAACAGTGCACTTAAATATAAGATTGGTATCTAATTCATGGGACACGTCACAGAATAATGAGCCCAAAATTACAAAATGGTAATTGTTATTGCATGAGATGCATCATGTAAGTAGGAAAAGAGATAATAATTATGAGGCCTGTTCCGAGATACAGATCTCGTAATTATGATTGTTTTCCTGTAGTTATGACACATATATACACAAATTGTGATTACACTCTCTTCATGAGATACAGATCTTGTTATAAAATAGTTCTCTTGCAATTGCGAAATAATGATCTCATAATTATAAACAATTTTCTTGTAATTAAGAGATGGATGACGTAATTAGTAAACAGTTATGAAATTGTTTTCTTGTACTTATGCAAACAGATGTCAAAATTATGAAATAAAAAATCTTTTAAAGGTTTTCAGACATTCCTTGTTATTGATGATGGCCATTAAAGGTTCAGTAGGTAATTTCTTTAAATAAAAATAACATATTTCAGTTATATTTGTTGAAACTGTCACTATATCTTGACAGTATTACAAGAGACAGATACACTGAAAAAGAACTGGTTCCTCTGGCTTCTCCTAGTGCTCCTAATGCGAGCTAGCTGTAACTTAGCTTTGCTGCATGGATCTGGCATTGGTCGCTTTGTAACATTAGCTAATTAAGTAATTAGCAAATGGCCAGATCATCCCCAGGAGTCTGGATGAAATAGCTGAAGTTTTCCACTTAGGTGGTATTTTGTGATTTTAGCTAGGTATTGTTAGCAAGTTACGCAGGATTTGTGATGGACTTCATTTCTAAGCTAGCGGTAGCTAGTGTTGCACACTGTTGGTGCTGTAGGTGAGCTGAAGAGAGGCGAGGCACTCGGGAGCGGCGATAAACGTTGCATCCTTAAAATTTTCCTGTAAAAACGGTCCAGAGTCCTTTATATAGAAATCAGTCGTGGAAAGTCTCCCTTTTTAAGTTACGATACACATATACATATTACGTTGCTACATATAGTACCTTTAATTAGTTGACAGTATTCTTGTAATTTAAAAGACACAAATCTCGTAGTTATGAGATAGTTTTCTTGTAATTGTGAGATATGGATCTCATATTATGAGACATGTTTATCGTGGTAGTAAGATACAAATCATTGTCTACCATCTTAAAATTACGACATGAAAAGTCATAATTACGAGATAACGATAAATATGTTTTTTTCTCTGCTGAATGCAATGCGCTTCGATAAAAAACAACGTATTATTTTATTTTAGCTTATATTTTTTCTTTTAGTATTCATATTGAGGTAAACACCGCAGTATTTTGTGTGACACTGCAGGTGGAGGAGAAGGAAAAACAGTGAACCATCTCAGGAGTCAGGGCTGAGGAGGACGACAGTGGTGGGGTTACTCAGCAGGAAGTGGGATGCTGAACGGCTTTGTCATCCCTCTGATAGAGGTGGTGTTCCCTCCACAATCCACATACTGGTACATCTCCTGAGACACCTGCTCCGCATGACCAAAGTACGTCGTGGTGACGGTCACTCTGCAGAGGGTGGAGGGGACGACAATGTGAGGCCATCAACACACACTACACACAGTAAAGACAAATATTTAGATTAACATTATATTTAGAACATTAAATGAGATCGACTCAACTTACTGCATCGTGACGACAATGTTGTGGACCTTGATGGTTTGCAGAGTGCAGTAGTCACTGGAAAATAAAACAAGCGCTAGTAAATGGGTATTGTGAACCAATTAAAAACTGATTTTGTTTTTCCAGCACGATGAAATCTTAACTAGTTAACTACCGATTGTCGGTAAAAGTACAAATCATATGACTCATGAGTTAGTTCAACGTGTCAGGGGGGAGAGGTTACAGTAACGATAATTACGGTGACATAATTTTGCTCAATATAAATATAATACTCAATAAATGTTAAATATAATTAAACCACTCAAACACCAGGAAATGGGCCGCTAATGCACCTTAATCGCTAGTTGGCATCTGACATTAAACCAAGAAGAAGAAGAAGAAGAAGAATGAATAGCCAATTAGAAACCCAGGATTACAAGAGCCAATCAGAAGCCAGGAATAAAAGAAACAATCAGTCACAGAAATAAAAGAGCTAATCATATGCAGGAACAAAAGAGCCTGCCTTCTTCAACTTTTGCTTAGGAGCAAAAATCTGCCTTTGAACTGAACAAAGAAATGATGATTTGACATTTATTGTGATAATTATAAATATTGAAAATGTTTGGCCATATCGCCCAGCCCTACATGTCAGCATGCTAACATGAGCTAATTTGCACAAAAAACACAGTACAACTGAGGTTGATGAGAATGTCACATGTCACAGTTTTGTAGGCATTAATGATGCTAGATAATCAGGGGATCACTGAAGACAACTGAATTCATCCTCTTGGAACCATGTCTGTACTAGGGTTGCCACGGTGAAGAAACCGGTTACTTATCACATGACGAGAGTAAGGAGAGTTGACCAACAAGACGATGGCAGATGATTTAACATTAAATATCAAAGTACGCGCTCTACACATCTGCACAAGTCTTTTCTTGTAAAATGTCTGGTGTAATTGGCAACACCGGTGTTACTACTGTCACTAGTTTATTAACCAGATAGTAGACACAGTACTTACTACATGTAGCTCATCTCATCTGCAATGATAGTGGGGACCATATAATCAATCTGAAACCAGAAACAATAAAGAGTCAGAGATATATGCACACAGAAGAATGTTTACATAGTGAACAGACACTGAGCTGTACCTGTTTCATGTCCAGAGGACTGATGGCAGTGATGTTGTTGATGCGAGATTTACCGATCACCGTCTTGGCAAACTGCACCTGAGCTGTGATGTTGGCCACCTCTACAGAATAGTAGTTGTTGTTGGTGATATTGAGAGTATTCTAGAGGAGAACCAGCATTGGAAGAGATTAACATGTTATATTATGGGTGTGTTTGTTGGTGAGGGAGGTGTGGGTGGAGGCCAACAGTTGTTTTCAGCTCCATATCGTACCTCCGCCCTCAGTTTTACTCTGAAAACTATCACATTAGAGAAGATACAGATGCTCCAGCTTCCCTTTCACTGTGACTTTAAAGTGTGTTTGGTAGATATGTACTAAACACATTTTTTTATATCAAAACAAAGAAATTAGAACATTGATCTGGCCTGTCTCAGCTCGACTCAAGCTGGCTGATGTCAAATCACCGGCGGCTGATTTTAGAACATAAAGGCATGTCACATGTTTCAACATCCAATCAAGTTTGTAGCGAAGTCAGCTGGTCATCTCGACCCTCTCGTTTCTTTTACGTTTTTGCCATTTAATCAACACTAAAATTTAACTGTCCTCATTTATATTTTAAGACACTACAAATTGTATCCAGTTACAAAAAAAGCCTGAAGGCCGGCAGATAGAACGGAAGTACAGAGGATTGCTGTGGAAACGATACACAGCCTCCTCTGGCCGCATTGGTGTAAACTGGGAGGTTCCAGATCAGCGCATTGCAAGTAGTTGGAAGTTTCAACATGTCTCATTGCAAAATCTTTGGTCTGAACTTTAGAGATAGATGTGTCTGTCACATGCATTTTTCTAATGAACTTGCTTATATTTACAGTTATATATAATATTTGTGTGTGTATAAATGTATTATGTAATAGTGCTGTCAACCATCCTCTATAAACCCATTCACATTTCACTCATTATTTTTAATGGTCAAGTCTAGCCTATTAGCAATATTTACTATGTACCTATACACAGTATACAAAGGCCACTGCCAATATCAATATCAGCATGTGCTTGTTATACACTGTGTCCACTAGAGGGCATGCCAACATTACCAATAAACATTTGGAATTACCCACAGGTGACAACTTTGTGCATTTCCACCCTAAGATTGTAGAACCCTCTTTCCGAGCAATTATAAAAAATGCAATCAGTGCAAAGTCTGTAGTGTGTGGGTGAGGGGACATGGGGGAGATGGACTGACACCGTGCAAAAGTGTTCATGATGTAAACAAGTCCCAACCGGTTGACTGTGAGCAATGGCCTCGCAGGTTCAGGGCTGATTTAAAACAGTAGATGGCGTGTTGAGCCATTTTCAACCCATGACATTTGGTAAGAAATGTAAATATTAACACCACCGTTGATGGGTTTCATCACAGTGCTGTCATATCATTTAGTTTACAGCTCAGAAAACATGTTTATGTGTGCAGTACCTCTTTAGGCTTAGGCACAAAATGAATAACGTTAAGTCAGCGGGCAGCTGGTAAGCCTTGTGAGGAGCAGGGAGGCACCAAAGAGATCATTCTGCCTCTAGCTGCGCTTCCTCAGACTCTAGATCGCCTAGCTTTCCAGGGTGTAGTTTTTGGGTGGTATTTTCTTGCATATTATTTACGATTCCTACAGATTACTACATTTGTATTTGCATGTTGGCAGAAATTGCCAAACTTTGCACGCATTGCTTCTTGAAAGGTCACTTTTGCCTTTCTGAGGTTACCAATTATCCACAAGGGGGCAGCAAATTATGTTAAAACAATCATTTAAAAATGCACACTACAGAGAGATGTCTTCTTTGATACATTATGTCTCTTGGAGAAAAAGCTGAAAAGATGATTTGAAGCAGTAAATATATGTATGTGGAATACTTTGATACTATCCTGTGTAGTTATTGCATTTGCTATGTTTGTTTTTATCTCCACCACACATAACTTGCACGTGTTAGTGTTGCATGACAAATTCAAGCTACCCTTTTTCCTTAACAAGAATATTAACAAAGCTACAAAGGCATTTCAATCATACTGTAAGTTATAGTAGTAGTAGTAGTAGTAGTAGTAGTAAGTAATTTCGAGCAGGGGAGCCAAAGCTCACCGTGATGTTGAGATAGACACTACGCTTCTCTTGGTCGTAGCTGACAAACACAGACTTCACCCCGACGTAGGACACATCAATGGAGCGAGGGAAGAGGAAGAAGACAGCCAGACTGGACAGTAACAGGCAGACCACCACTGATGCTGATACATACAACTTCCTGAGGAGGACACAAGACAACCACATGATCCCCTTACTAAACACACAATGAGCTACAAAATGTTACACAGATTTCATTTCACATTTTTAGCCATTCTTTCATCTCTTAATATAGTTTGAAAATGTTGGTGCTCAGTATGAATTCAGTATCAACTCTGCCACATCTCCCAAATACTGAGAGATGTCAACACCTTAAACTATGTTGGTGGATCTATCCAACAGTCTTTCAGAAGGACACACAAAGAAAAGAATGACTTACGTCCTCCTGGGACGCAGCCTTTGGTCACTGTATGGAATCAATGCCACAAGTTGATTTTCTTGTCCTGAAACAGAGGCAACAATCAATGATGAGTCTGTGGTGCAACTAAAGCCTGGTGTTTACTTTAGAATTATCACTGGACTTTGTAACATCATGCAGCTTTTAAAGTTAGACTACCCCCCACCCCGACTGTGTACACAGTGGCGTTACCTCTGGGGATCCTCCCGGTGCCCTGACATGTGGGACATGTCACACTGTCCCGTCCTGTGAACTCCACATAAGGAAACTGGGAGACGTCTCCACCCTTCCCGTCCTCAGTCTGGGTGTCCTCCAGAGGAGAACTCAGACTGTCCTGACCATCATCGTGGCCTGTCAGCTTATTGAGGTGGGAAAAAGACTTCCCCATAGTCACACCTGGAAAACACAAGGACAAGGTCTATGATTAACACAGCTGGGTATCTGTCCATTCGAGGCTTGCGTAATCTGTTTTACCAGAGTTGTGCCATACATGATTACATTACTGCCTTTAAAAAAAACAAAAAAAAACAGAATTAGGGGCCATTCAGTTCATTTTCTTTCCCATTCATCAGTGCCCACTTCATCAAATAAAAAAAGTGCATTCAATGTGAACGATCCACTTAATAAAGTTAGGATCTGCCGCGTTCTGATCCAGCGTATCAGATTGGTGCATCCCTAGTTGTGTGGTCAATCCTGTGTTTTTAGTTCAACTTCCGCCAGCAGTGGGTTACATAAATTATGTACACAGATGTGTTTAGCATATTGTTGTGCTTTTAAAACAAAATACAGTAAAGTGTGCATTGACCTGGCTGTATAAAGAGAGAGAAGGTGGTTTGTACTTTTTTTATGCACAGTATCTAATTTCCCATCACTCAAATTCCCACTCAGCTCAGAAAATCTCGCATTTCCCTTCAAAGCAAATTCTTTGCAAAATAAAGAAAAAGTTTTTCTGAGATCTGGATTAAAATTCAGTATTGATTTGTCATGTGTTCTTTTTCTTCCCATTTTGCCTTAATAATTTTCACCTCAATTTGATATTTCTGCAGGATTTTATTACACAGTTCCTATGTTTTCTTTCTCTCCCATTGAACAACACATATTTCTTGATTTGATTTAAAAAACGACCTCACCTTTTCTTGCTAGTGCAAAAATGTCTTAGCCATCGTTTTTTTCTATATGGCTGGCTATTTAGGACATTACCATTTACTATTTAGAGTAGGCACTGGAATATAGACAAGAGTTACCTTCTCAGTAAGTCCCAACAGAGGCAAACAGCACATCCCACTGCACCACTAAGTGATTCTGGAAATTTGAGTTTGGATTTTATATCTTAACATGTTTTAGATATATTGATTGTAGTTGAGCAACTTGCACCACATTCTTGACTATCATTGGTTGTGCAAATACATTGTTTTGTCCGTTGGTCAGTTAGGACAGAAATGTGTATGAGCGTTTAGTCAATTATCATTGACATTAAGGTACTACTGGTGTTTTAGTTAATGCTGTCAAACCCCCTGTCAAGAGAACATAACAAATAGGCAGTCTACCGACAGGTTCTGGTTATCAAATAAAGTTGCACAGAATGTGAGGTATTACACGGGAATTCATCGAGCCTAGCTACTGTTGTCAACACTTAACACTAACCCCAACAGTGAAATCAAGTCATTTGTAGTTATAAATAACCTTTTAATCACAAGCTAGGAGCTGTAGTCACTTTTTGGAAGGTAAAAATCTGCTTGTAACTGGTTATAATGGCATTTTAAAAAGGTAACAGGTAACAATATTACTCCCGCGGACGGCAATCACTTTTTGGCACGACACCGTTCTAGTGTAGCATGTAGCAAGTTAAAGCTAACGTTAATACCACTAACATTAGCTTAGTTTAGGCCTGTGAACTTTACATTGGAGCTAGTGGCCTAACAAGCCACGGAGGAAGTTAACATCAGTAATATATTGGCAGGGCAGAAGTTACTGCCAATGTGGACGTAACCAACAGCAGTATACAATAAACCAAAGTGAACAAGCAAACCTCATCAAATTGACAATTAGCCTGCTAGCTAACTAGCTATGAGCTAACAAACTTATCCAAAACATGAGCTGTGGTCAATATTACGATAGCTAACTTACGTAGCTAGCTTACTTAGTTTACTATCAAACCCAGTCTATCAGAAGATACGCGCGAAATGCTGTCATAACTAGTCATTTGAGTGAAATGGAGTCAGAGAGAATTACCTGTTAGTGATTGTTTATGTACCAGATTACTGCTGCTCCTGGGTCATGCAGTTTTGTTAATCCACTGAAAAACAGACATGCGCGTATATGAGACATTCACAACCGTAACAAAGAATTGTTTTAATGTTAGACATGATTCCCTTCGGGTGTTGCTTTCTCTAGAGAACGTGTGCAATAATAACAAGAGTTATTGTTATTCTTCTGCAACAAGAGTAGAAATTAGGATTTAAAAAAATATAAAGGATCAGTTCAAAGACGTATGGCTTTCTAATTAAACCGAAAAACACTTTTTTTTCACGTTTGTGAACACACCTGTTATCATAAACTAGCCTAGGCCTACTTGCTGGATTTTGATGATGTTGTAAATCTTTATATGATGCATTGTGGAGCGACCATAAGAAAACACGGGGACATGTCTAATCTATTTCAATATAGTGTTTCTTTAATAAACCACAGGAAGCATTGTATTAAGTATTGGCCTAGTCATAGTAATAATGTAAACCTGGTTATTTTAAATGTTGATTTAAGTTTATGGACACATTTGGTCTCACGTGAAGTGTGGGGGTAAATCTAACCAAATAATACGTTTAAAAAATCCCCCACATTATTTCTAAATCTAATAAAACTGTGACGGATTACATATTTCCCCCCTACAGAGCCCATCATTATTAACTGGTTCACAATGAACATTAACTAATGGATGTAATATTTTTTCATCCACCCCTGTGCTTTTTACGCAGTTCTGATGAACCCTCTTAAAGCCTCTAAGCTGCAGCTTCATCTTATCATTGGAGAGCCTATAACTTATCTGCAATGTGATCAGGTTCAAATAATAAAAAAAAAACAAAGGTGATAACAGTATAATAAGACAACATTGTCTTCTCAAATGTTATCTGAAGTTCTCATTTCATCCCTATAATTGCAGTTTTAGGATTCTTCCACTTGGTGGCAGTGTTTTTTAAGTTCCTTAATATGGATGGGGCCATCAGTACTGGAAGTATTCACCTTGTTAGTAATCAAAAGTTTAAGTCCAGTCATGTTGTACCAGGTACCTGGTCTAGCACTTTAGCTCATACTTTATATAAATAATGCCTTGTGTGCAAACAAGCCTACAGAGTGCAGTGCAAAAACTGCAGCAGCTGTGGAGTTTTTATTGTTCATACGTCCGTGTTGTCTGTTTTATTTTGCTGAAATTTTGAGTGGTATGTTATTAAATTTTTGTAGCCTAATAATGCGTGTTGCACCCGTCATGGTGTCCAAAGCTCTTTTGGTCAAATTTCTGTCCTCCGTCCTGGTTTATTGTAGTGATGCTCCACTGCACTGAGGAAGGTGGTTGTATAATTCATTATCAGTTGTATGCACAGGCTGCAAAGTGCCATATATAGAAAAATAATATGTCATTGGTTTGGACCAGGCTCTGTGCTGTGATGCATATGTTGACATTGTATTGCATTTAACTTTGCAGCAGTGTACAATTTAATTGACCTACTTTTTACTTTTATCTATGTACATTTATACACATGTAATTTTAGTTATATTTGGGTAAAATTACTTTAAAATAACAGTACTTTAGCTGGAGTAAAATATTCTAGTACTCTTTCCATCCCTGCTAGTGTCTCCATTTCCCTCAAGCCGCATCATCAAAACACCAAATTATGCTAATATGTTTAGGAAGATTTGCACACACTTGGAGAATCTATGATAACACCTATTTGTACTTCTACGTTTTAACAATAAGTGGTTTCCTACATTTGCCAGCAGGCCTCTCAGCAGCTCCCAGAGAAGAGAATATAATCTTATTTAGTCCAGTCAAAGGGGTTGTTGTCATTTTGCTGTGATGCTTGATGTTTGTGTCGACACTAGTGTGTTGCATGGGATGTTCTATGTTGACTTCAACACACCTCTTAAACTGCTACTGAACTCACACATTCTTGATCTTCACCCCTCAGACCTCAGTGCCTCTGTGTCTGCTGATTTATTAAAATTCATCAAAAATTCAGTATACATTGCCTTGCATAATTATTCTCCCTCCCAGGACATTTCCACATTTTGTCATATTAGAACTGCAAATTAAACTAGTCCATTTTACATTTTTACATGGTTTCCAAATTATTTCCAAATTAAAATCTGATGCATATGTATTTATCCCCTTTTCTGTAAAACCCCTAACTAAGATCAGGTGCAACCAATTGTCTTCAGTAGTCACAAAATGAGAATAGAGTCCACCAGTGTGCAGTTTAATCTAAATTTGTTTGTTAGAGTAAATTGTGGTGGACTGGAGACAACTTGCTTGTGTATCTAAGAACAGTCTGCCCTGTGTTCTTATCCCAGGGTGAGAACAGTGACACAGATGGACGAAAGTGGGATAGAGTTGACTTGATATCTTTTCCTTTGCTGCCACGTGTTTATGAAGTTAAAAGTATGTGACTACATCGGACCTTCGGGGTCAGATGCTTCATATGCTCATGGTGTATGGAGCTCTGTCCTTTCAGCTGAAATATAGAGTTGGACTCTGTGAATTCTTTTCAGTAAACTACTTTCAGGGCATTCCTTTCAGTGAATTAGGCCTTTTAAGTGAAAACATTTCGTGGACCTACACTTAGTGTTTTCACTTTCCTTTCCTTTTCTTTCTTTCTTTTATTATTATTTGCTTTATTAAAATTATCAAAAGACAACGACGTTGAATCATCATTTATTTGCTCACTTCTCCAAGGGCAATAAGGAAAATTTCAACGACAACTTGGCGACGAGGATGGGATCGCTCATCTGATATCGTCCGGACTCGGTGTGAAAGGTGACAGCGCATCCTGAAGTGTGACTTCAGCCTCAACCTCCCCTGCAAAACAGGGTGGAGACGGAGGACCGGACACTCGAGACTGGGACAGCGCTGCAGTCCAAAGAACTACACGGTGAGAAGCGATCAAATAATTGTGTAAAGTTGCTGTAAGGAGTTCACAGAATCAGACTGAGTGTGCCGCCGGCGATGCCTTGCATAGCGTTTTGATTCCGTAGTATCGCTGAGTTGTCGGTGTATCCGATTGAAACCCAGTTGGACCGACATCTTTTGGTGCAAGAAATGGACAAACTATGTAGACAGACGTGTCTTGGTTAATGTTGTAGTGCTCTGCAGTGGCTGGTGTATCTGCCTGGCAAGTGGACCAGCATTCTGTTGGGGTGCAAGAGACAAACTAACTAGAAATGGGAAAAGTCAGAGTAAAATTCCAGAGGAGAGCCCTGGTCCCACAATCCTTCCCCCCATTATACAGCACATGATGTGGAAAGATGCAACGTCTATGGGGCAATTTGAGAAGTGGGTAGAATGGTCTTTCCAAAAGGAAAGTTTTAGTATGAATCAGTTGAGCCAGCTGAAGGTGTGTTTGGAGACGAAAGAGTGCAGAGACGCAGAAGCACATGCGGCGCTGTCCAGATAACAGCAAAGAACAACAATCCGTTGAGAGCACACTGGAGAGCTCACAGTGTGTGGAGAAAGGAAAAGAGTTAGAACAAAGAGTCAAGTTAATGATAAAGAAATTAAAAAACAAAACTAATACACAAAATATAGAAACATAACTTTGTATCCTTCTTTGACTGAGGTATGCAAAACACGGAACCAAGTCGAGCTGGATCCGGACCTGGAGCTGCTACAGCTGCAGCCAAGTTGGACATTTTATCAAAAACTGTCCCGAAGAGAAGAAAAAAAAAAGAGGGACAGCTGGCAGTTTCCTGCATCGGATTGAGGCTCGGAGGTGGAAGAGTGGACGCCGGGGAGGGACCAGCCCACATCACACACACATGTGACAAGTGGTGAGTTGCAACGTCAAATTGATTATTAAAAAATTAAACTGATCATAGAATACAATGATCAGCTAAAGATAATGAAAAAAAAACCCTGAACAGCCTACATGCTGCTAGTTGACTCAGGAGCTACACAATGAGTTATAAAAAATTAATGTGTTAGGATGACCGTGTAGCGACGGGACTTCATGAGACTTCAGACTAGAGTCAGGTGCCTTTCCACATCTTTATTTCATTCACATGACATACAGTTTGGTAAACATTAGGGCCACAAGCCCCATGGAATCCTCCCAGCAGCAGCCCCGAAACTGGCAGCCTTATATAGTCTGCTGCTAACGATGACCACTTCCATTCCTACAGCACAGGGCCGCTCTAACTTCCACCATTGAAATTACACACCATCACAACACCCACATTAAACATATATACACCACTCTCTCATCAACTACCATACATCCTTCTTCCACGCATTCCTCCACTATACTAAA
>JAVQJD010045693.1:0-21857 GCA_036023655.1 Nannoperca australis
TGTGTGTGTGTGTGTGTGTGTGTGTGTGTGTGTGTGTGTGTGTGTGTGTGTGTGTGTGTGGGTCAAGTGTGTGTGAGTGAAAGAAGAGGGGGGTTTTACTCCTGTTATGGGGACGAGAAGGAGGGCTAATCTAAAATACAGAACCTTGAAAAGACACAAAATAGAAAAACATGAAGATGGAGGAAGAAGAGAGACCAATGTAAAAAGAGGAGGGAGAGATGGGAAAATCATCTAATCTATGTGTTTATTAAAAAGGCTTATACTGACGTGGGTTTTTGGAGGCCAGTGCTTTGGACAGATGTCAGTTTTGTTGATAGCAGACATTTTGTGTCAGTATTCAATATTTTTTACATTTTTTTAATCTGTATCTGAGTATTCAGAGTTTTGTGTCAAGCCTGTCTGGCCCCAGAAACAACATTTAGATTATGAGACACTAAAACTCTCATGCAAATTGTTAACTCAAACTGCAATGCATTGGCTGAGGAAAATGTATGTGATTGCTGTGAGCATGGATGCTGATTGGCATGATGATGATATTACTAGCATATAAAGCATATTGCCCTTAATAATGCACTATTGGAAGTATTGGTTCTTAAATGCTTAACATGTGCTTTGATGCACTTGTGTCTGTGTTTGTGTGTTTACGTACATATATATAATTAATAAACGTTGTGTCTTTTTTATTATACAAAAAATATATCTATAGTTGAGATATGGATGCAATGTAATAATGAATTTGTCTTGATTTGATTTGCTGTAATATATCAGACATGCAAATATACACATTTCCCCAAAACACAGGAAAGATCACAATTATGCAGGTACTGAAATGTGACCGGTATATGCTGTAAAAATGTTTTTGGATTTGCAGAAATGCACCATGGAATACTAATAATAGGAAGAATTATGCATGAAAATGTTATGAACAATGTTGTGAAATAAATGAATACCAATAATAATAATAACAAGAGGAATCCATCCAATGAAGTATTGATCAGTTGTACAATAATAATAATAATGTAGTGCATCACAGAAGAAGTGGATACTCAACAATAAGACATTTTAATAAACGCATATGTGTTGAAAGTCATCAGAGACAGTGGGGACAGCAGAGGGAGGAGGACATGATGGTCTGATGAAAGCCTCGGTATCATCACCTCACTCTGACTGGCCACCACTGTGAGATCAGGCAGCTCAAGCTGCTAATTATAGTAATTATGATTCATTACTGGCTGAGATTAATTTAATAAAGAGGAGGCTGAGCAGAGCTCGTTAACCTTCATTAGAATGATTATAGACGCAAGACACACACAGGCTCTCTCTCTCTCTTTCTCTCTCTCTCACGCTGACTGGTGAGAGGGAGAGGATGGGAGTCTGCTGGAACACACTGTGGGAACCGGCCCTGCCACTGTGTGTGTGGGCGTGTGTGTGTGTGTGTGTGTGTGTGTGTGTGTGTGTGTGTGTGTGTGTGTGTGTGTGCATGTGCTTAGTGAGGTGCTACTGTCATTGTGTGCAAGTGTCCTCATAACAATAATAAAATGAGGCAGAAAGGGCTGCTAAATGAGAACATTTTGCAGATCCTCACTTTAAGTTAATTTTTAATTATGAGTCAGTAACTTCACACACAAACACACACACTCAAATACAAAATTATGGCATTTTACCAATACTGAAGACTTGTATATAGGCTACTGTACAATGCATTATTACATTAATTAATATTATTTATTTAACATTATTATTGCTAATATTATTCTTATTATTTTATTATTATTATTATTTAAAATGGACTCAGGGCCAAAAGACAAACCATACATGTTTCATTGTGCTGTCACAGATGTATTGTGGAGTATGGTAAGATTGACGTTTAGTACATCTTTTAAATCATAATTAGTTATACACCTTTAATTTGACATGATGAACATGGGATTTAATTACTCTCAGTGAAACCCAGAAGAGTCTGTGTGACTGCTTGGACTACAACAAAATAAAAAAAGTAGAATAGAGTAATAATAGTTAACACGTCCTAACTTGCCTGATTTTCCCTACCTCTCTGTAGCAGTGTGTTCTGACTGAGTGCCATACTTAAAATGCTAATATTTCCCAAGGTGAATAAGCGGCTGTGATATTTAATACAGTTAATATATTTACTGTTTTAAAATAAAGCCATAAAGCCATAAAGCAGGAAGTAGATCAAAAGGCTCCCGTAATGGGCTCAGCTCTCTGATTGGCTAATCATGTCTCGTTGTTTCAGTCATTATTTTGCTCAACTTTTAATTTCTTTCTCCTAAGGATCATTGAGCAAGGCAATTACATAGAGCTGACCTTGTGTATTAGGGCCGGGGAGGAGGACAGGAAAGATGTCCCATCACCTCTCTTTCTTTTTTCATTTCTTCCACAACAATATAAAAAGTGTGGCGTCAGAGCCTCCATCACTATTCCCCTCTCCTCTGTGGCTGAAAATGAGAGTCAACGGAATATTAAGTCCCTAGCATTTGAATAAACACGTCGTGTGTTAAATCAAAATCCAATTCTGTGGTCTATTATTTTCTGGCATAGTAATGACTGCCAAGGATTAGGAATCAATATTTCACTGCAGCGGGGACATTACCGGCTTTATTCGGCCCGTAATTGAGTTTTGAGGAGAGGCACTGCCCTGGAATCTGCATTAAAGATAAGGGCTTCTTTCATGTGGATGCACAAGTAAAGCTAGAAGAGGCGACACATTACACATCAGCTACACATCAATTACAGCGCAGCCAGTTAACCTTGCAACACACTAGCAACTGTAACTACACGCCAGTTAGCGCTAATTCTAGCTAGCATCACTTCTAACTGGCAGCAGCACGCTTCCTGTGCACACGTTTCACCTGAAGCAAACATTTCACTTCTTTCACATGACCGTTACTTCCGTGGACTATTCCCGCCATCTGCCTCGGTTTGTCCTCGGGCTCGGACAGCGAACCGGCCGGTCCGCGTGCGCAGCCCCGAGATAATAGACTATTAGTGGAAGTGGGATTAATTTGTAGCCAATTACAACCCGTAGAGGTGAATAGGAACGCATAAATAAAGAGGGAGACGCAACGCACACACACACACACATACACACACACACACAGGGACATATGCAAGTACAGGCTGTGATAGAGGGTCCTCGAGGGGCCGGATAAAAACCAAAAAAGGCGTTGAACGCTGCGCGAGCTGAACGAGAGAGAGACACACAGAGAAAGAGAGAGAGAGAGAGAGAGAGAGAGAAGGTGACGAGGGGAGAGAAGGGGCTTCACTTAACTAATGGGGAGAGAGGGAGAAAGAGCTAGTTTGAACTATTGGAGAGAGACATCCGCGCCCTCCTGCAGGCGTCCACAGCGCACCCACCGGTGACCAGACACAGCGCGGCTGGAGGTCTGGACGCAGAGCGCGGTGTGTGTGTGCGTGTGTGTGTGTGTGTGTAACGCTGGCTGACGGCGCCGTACAGCACAGACAGACGTTAGATTACCGGACACGTTGAGTTGCTGCGGAGGATAAAGGAGAAAAGAAGTTCCAACTTTGACGGGGCCACGACCCGGTAGACCACTTCCAGCCCGTATCTGTGCAGACTCTCACCTATGGGAAACTTTACTAAGAACATCTTCTCAGAGCGGATGTTGATGGGACTCATGAACCGGCCTGTGGTGTGAAGTTATTCTTTACACATGAAGACCACACAGTCCCTTTAAAACGGTTTGTTCTCACTTCTTTTTCGCCGTTCCTGCTTTTTAATCCGGATTTTTAATATATGGGAAAGGGAGAGTAAAGTGATGAACCGGGACAGAGCGGTACCGGGGCCCGGAGCGGACGGGGTCCAGACCGTGATCAGCCGGGACAGAGCCGCAGCAGGGCCCGTGGTGGACGCGGTCCAGCCCGTGATGAGTCGGGACAGAGCGGTACCGGCTCCCGGCGGGGACGGGGTCCAGACCGTGGTGGGCCCGGACAGCGGAGACGTGCTGGACGGAGGAGCTGGCGGGGAGAAGCGGGTCTTCTCCAGCGTGGTGTCCGGAGGCAGAGATCCTCAGGCCGTGGAGAACCACTCGGAACCTCCGCCGACGAACCCGGTGTTAGCGCCGCCGCAGCAGGTAGATGCATGGACCAAACTTGATGGGTTTCCTCCGGGAAAGTGTGCAGCTGGTTGTAGCAGCAGATAGGAGCCCACCACGACATCCAGTAGATGCACAGTGTAAATAAAAATAGTGGACATGTCACGACAAGAAAATAAAAGTAGATTTTGTTGGACAGGTTTGGCAGAAAAGTAGCAGAAAGGTCAGGAAGGCAGTGCGGAAATGAACAGAGTGCATGTTTACAATGGATGCTTTGGTTTGATTTTTGTGATGACTCGTGGGTCTGTGTTGTCACGTTGTGGCCGTCTGATGAGGCCTTGATTAAAATATTAGTAAAATAAATGTGATGAAACAATCCAAATAAACTGCAGATACAACCAAAAAAACCCGGGAGGGAAATAGACTGCGTTCTGCAAACTGTATTTATTTTTGACACATTTTATTTACAGAATTATCATTTGATAGAGTTTTAGCATGTACATCTTTCTATTTTCCTTAAATAGAATAAGCTAAACGAACATCCCATAAAGTTTTGGTTTTAGAAAACGTAATTAAAAAGTGGGTTTATTAGTTGTCATATATGTATTCTGGAACCAGTTCACTTTCATTGTGTGGCAGTGTATTATGAACTCTCGCGCACCTTAACTAAAGGATTATTCCTCTTAATCACAGCCCTGATCGCGGTATTGTGATTATTCTTATCATCAGATGTTAATGGGCCCCTGGGTGCTGCACGCATGCTCCCTCGGATTATTTCAAGAGAGAATTATAATATTATTAATGTGGGATTATTCATGTCGACATGCTCCAGACTGGCCTCATTAATAAGTGAACGATCCTAATCAGGATGTAGTGCAGGGAAAAGCCACCATTTATCTGCTTAATACAGTTGGTCGCCTTTTTGGCTTGACATAAATCTCAACGATATAAATTCAGTATACATATCTATATCATGTAGTAAACACCGTGCACGCACACAGGGTCCCACTGAGGAAAGTTATATGACTATTGGGGATTTTGTAGAAATCATAAATTAATGTTTTCATCAAAGACAGCTAAAAATGCGCATGTTCGATTTACTTCGATTCGATTTCGGTTATTTTCACCGAGAAATAATAAAAATAAGGGTTTACTTCCTTTTTGTCTACACTCTGCTGACCTGTCTAAATAAAAATAGGATTGATTCGTTTGCCTTCTGATACCCTGTTGACCGCTGGCTACTGGATACAGTTTACCGTCCGTTTTATTGGCTGTAATGTGTGTCTGTGTGCCGTGTGTCTACCTTCAATACTTTAACATGGAAACCAATGTAATTACTCCAGGCTTGTAGCTATTCACTACAACTCGTATTATTATTAGCAGATTATTATTATTATTATTGTTATTATATTGTGATGTCTGTTTGTGTTATTACTGAATACTACTGATGTATAAATGAGTGAAAGTCATCAGGGAACATGTGTGAGTTCCCGCTCCGCGGCGCTGCTCAGCAGAAATAAGACGCTCAAACGCACATTGTAATTCTATAAAATCGTGTAAATGAATAATTCCGCTGCGTTATTCGCCAGGGCCCCACCGGGCACCGGACCACCTCTTTCTCCGTACTGGACATCCTGGACCCCAACAAGTTCACGAGCAGCCGGCGACACCCGCAGCAGCACTCGAACCACCGAGGTGAGCGGGAGCCGAGCGCGTACGGGGCGGAGAACCGGAGAGGAGGGACCGGGGAGCGCGAGCCCGGCCTGGAGCCCAGCAAAGGCTGCTACGGTGCGGAGGAGTACCCGAGCAGTAAGTCTGAAGCCGGCTCCGAATGCTGCTCTTCTTTGCTTTAGTTCCCCGCCAGTCAACCCCTCACATCAAAGCTGTAATACAATCATTTCGTTTCACTAGATCACATTCTATCTTTGAGTTTTTATTAGATCATTCTCAGGCGGTATTTAACCCGCCTCAAGTAATAAAAGAGGCATGAAATTCAATTTCTCAAAGTGTGAGGACACTGCTCTTCAGCAGCCTGCACCAAAATAATAAATGAATAATAATTTCAATGTTTTAAAACTCGATGTTCTTTTAGTGTGTTTTGTGTGTGTCATTTAGATTTGCTGAGACTTCAGTTACCCCGTTGTCTTTATTTTTTATGAATAGGCCTGTTTGATCCGCGTGTGGATGGAGGATTTCCGGAGAGCCGGTTGTGTAAATCCTGACAGAAGCCATGTTTAAGAACAAATGATAGAAAAACCGTGTGCCGACATGTAGAAAACCATCGTCTTCACGAGTCTGCTCATAACTCGAATCGAACTTTTGAATTCGTTTTCAAGAATAAGAAATGGAAACGAAAAGAAATAAAAAGAGCCTTCAGAGCTGTGAGCGTGTCTGTGAGCGGACGTCTCTGCTTTACGTCGCCTTCCACTGAAGCTCAGTTCAAAAACTAAAGTCAAGTAACTGTCCGCGCTTCGTGTGTGTGTGTGTGTGTGTGTGTGATCGGCATTATCGATTGTCGAATATCTGTTTGAACCAGCAGCCTGTACTGAGTGTCAGAGAACCTCAGTGAAACCCATGAGCTGCATCCAACTCCGCGTGCTCTGTGATATCACACGGCAGTGGTTCACACGGTGCATCTGAGCTGCCGAGCCTCTCTGTTCTCCTCTTCTTTTCATTTGTTGTAGTTTTTTCCATTTACTCTTCATGTGTTTCCCTTTTCTATCCTTAAATCTTTACATTTCATTCTGCTATTATTCCGACCTCCGTTAATTACACAGCAGTCGAGTATATGAAAAAGAAAAGAAACAGTGTTTAGGTTTGTAGCCTACCTAAATGACAAAAGTGAACTAATACAAAATGTGCAGACCACATTGAGATGCATTTAGAAAAAGAATCCACAGATTTATTTTGTGTGTGTGTGTGTTCAAACGAAAGGTAGATTTGTTAGAACTGACTTCCAGGGAGTCATGTTTATAATTACTCTGTTAAAACAAGACTTTCTCACCTAAAATAAATTATCCCAATCTAATCAACACATGCTGAGTTTCATTTGATTTTAAATGTAGTTTTCCGTCAGCCCACTGCCTATAGTGAAGATGAATATTTAAACAGAATATTAAGATAGGCCTATTCGTTGCAAACATATTTAAACTCAGATTAATTTCTGTATGTTTTTCAGCAGGTATTTCTGTTTAAAATATTCCTACAGTCATAGATATTTTTATTACCACATGAATGAATGAATGAATATTTGGGCCCAATGGTGAACTCATTTTCTTGTTTTTTGGTTGTTGTTTTTTTCCCTCTGACTGTGAGCCAATCAGAGGCTAATGTAAAGAACAGGCTAAATGAGAATCATTCAAATAATATAATTAAGATTTCAATTTGTAACATGCCAAACACTAATCTTTCCATTTCAATATGAGCCTTAATCTTCAGGACAAAAAGCTTTTCTTTTTTCTTGAGGCAAATAATAAACTCCTGTGGGCAACCTGAAAAGGATAAGTGGCCAGTAAATGAATGTGGTCTCATTGTGGTTTTCAAAAAATAAATGTGTTTTCTTTCTGTTTCTTCCTGTGACAATGTTTAAACCATTTAAACATTGTCACTTTAAAGTTTTATACATTTTTATTTATGTTTTATTGAAGTCACCATGAAGTTTCAGACAGATAAACACACTTACACAGAACACAGAGTTGTTAAAAGTCACAGATTTAATGAGGAATGCTTTTCTTACATTTGTAATGGTGCATCTGGAACAACTGCAGCATGTTCATTTTTATTTTTAGGAAAAAAAATACTTTGGTTTTAACTTGGACCCGCTGTGGCCCTGTTTTTTTGCTGTAATTGAATTTCACATTGTCACTGATTGAAATTACTAACATAACATCAAATGAACCATAAACATAAACTCAAATGATGAGGCTGTCCAGGGTCTCCTGTGTCTGTCAAAGTCCAGTTTATGTTCTCCGTTGTTGCCTGGTGTGTGTGTGTTTGGCATCAAAATACAGACACACTGAAGGCAGCACTCAAAGCAGGTGTTATTTTAGACACCCCCTGCTAAATCTGTGATTCAGTGGCCAATTGGTGGCCTCCAAATGTTTGGCTGATAACTCATAGAGATAAATAATAATAATTTACAATAATTTCACCAACACGTTGTCTAACTGTGATCAGTTCCTGGAAGTTTGAATGATTCAAACTGAGATGATCTAATTAGATATTAGATAAAACCACTGAAAGGCTTCACATTTCTGCCAAGTTCATTTAAAACTATATATATATATATATATATATATATATATATATACTAAATATTATTTATTTTATTATCATGTTTATATTGTATGCTTATTAAGTTACTTTCCAACCAACCACATTCCTCGAGTTATTAGAGTAATCTTTATAGCACATATAGTTGCCATCTTGTACCCTATATTACACTAGAACAGGACCAGACTAGCACACACACTCACACCTGGGGGCCTTCAGGAGCCCCTGAATCAGTGTGTAGCAGTTGGATTTATTGCAAATGTATTTCATAATAAACACTACTAAAGCATAATGTAAAGTAAAATGATTAAGGCTTTAATTCTGTTAATTAGATTTAATACCTTTATTATTTCAGTTGATAATATGCTTAAATATTTCTATTGATTGTGCATTTGTGTTTAATTAATTACTTCAAGCTGGGGTCACCAGAAGATAAAAGAACATACATTCATCAAAAGGGGCCTACAGCTAATGTTTGTGGGGGCTGGGGCCCCCTAGTGGGACAATCGAGTCCTGGGCTTGGGAGAGAATTCTATCTTTGCAAAGCCATCCGACCAGTTCCACTCCAGTATGTGCTGGTTGACTCGGGTGGCATTTGTTGAGTAGTTTTCTGTACTGCTTACATCCTGCTTCATCAGTTCCCTTCTGATTATGTATTGGATGCTGTTTTGACATTGTTTTGTTGTGTATTTCCAGAGGAAGGCTTTGTATACAGAAGCCCAGATGAGGATGACTACCACAGATCTGTGACCCCAGACTCAGAGGCTCCAGATGGGCACTACAGCAGTGAGGAGAGCAGCTCAGCTCTGCCCAGTAATGGAGACAGAGATCTGGGCCAGCACAGCCACCAGGACCCCGGCAGAGACACCATGAGCCCTGGAGGAAGCCCTGCAGACCAGATCACAAACGTCCAGAGCAACGGGGGCCAGGGCCCACAGGGCAAGCCCAAGAGGAAGCGCTCTGGCTCAGACTCCAAGTCGGGGAAGCCCCGTAGGGCCCGGACTGCCTTCACCTACGAGCAGCTGGTGGCGCTGGAGAACAAGTTCAAGTCCACGCGCTACTTGTCAGTGTGTGAGCGGCTCAACCTGGCCCTGTCACTTTCCCTCACTGAGACGCAGGTCAAGATTTGGTTCCAGAACCGCCGGACCAAGTGGAAGAAACAAAACCCTGGAGCCGACACCTCCGCCCCGACTGGCGCAGGAGGAACAGGAGGAGCAGGAGGTGGAGGAGGAGGGGGCCTGGGGAGCCTCAGCCCTCTCAGCCCATCCCCTCCGATCAGCGGGCACCTGGCCATGCACGCTGGCTACGCCAGCCACCATCACCCCCCTGCCGGCAGCCTCGTCCAGCTGCCTTTCCTCACCGCCAGCCATGTGCTGTCCCCCTTCATGCTGGGGACACAGAGCTACGCTGCACCCGCCTTCTACAGCACACACCTGTAGACACACACACACCTGACAGATACATCTTCAGAAACACACTCTGAGCCCAGAGAGACTGGAATGTTTCAGTGTAAGAATGAAATGCAGCAGAGCAGACGGACTGTCAGTGTTCAGCTCTGCTCTCCTTTTTACTACCAACATTTGAAGGCTTTCATTTCAACGGATTATTTTGATAGAATGTGAATATCTACCAGAAACTGTACATAAATCTATGTTCTAGCTCCCTACTCCGAATGCTGTTTTAAACTACGTAATAGACAACTAGTTGATTTCTTTGTTTTAAAAAAGTCTGTATGAATATTGAATGTTTATTTATAACTTAAGGAATGGCTTGATCTATTGTCAGTACTGTGTAACTCCAGCTGTGACTGTTTTCATTTCTGTTATTTATTGAATTTGTTGACAGTTTCCATAAATTCTTGGATGTACTGAATCCTCAACTCAACATGATATCGTCTTTGATATTAAAATAATGACAATTAAACAGTGAAAACTAGCCCAGTGAACTCATTCTAATGCAACAGTGCCAACACTGAGTCACATCTGTCCTGTCTCCTCCAGCTGTGTGAAGTTTGCATGTTTTCCCGTGTTTGTGTTGGTTTGTTCCCACAGTCCAACAACAGGGACACTGGAACGTTTTTTGTCTTTGTGCGCTGGGACACACACAGGTCCCCTGCAACTCTAAACAGGTACACAGGTACAATTACAAATAACAAGACTAAGTGTCTACAGCCACGCCTGAGGCTGTACTTAGAAACAGCAGTACTTTTAGCTAAATGTTAACATCAGCATGCTAGCATGCGCACAATGACAATGTTAACAATGCTCATTAGTTTTGCTGGTATTTGATCATAAACCAAAGTATTGGACAAGTTCCAATTTCACCTGAAAATGGTAAATGATGAAAAGTCAGAGGATCACCAAAGTCAGTTGGATTCGTCCTGTGGAGGATATGAGTGTGTGTGTACCAAAGGTCATGGCTATCCCCCCAACAGTTGTCCGGACATTTGGCTGTGAACAACAAATGTCAACCTTGTGACACTCAAAGGATACACTGTCTGGGGACCATGAATGTTTGTGCCAATCCATACACGTGATATTTCCCTATCAACATGAAAACTTTGCTGGTGGCATAAAAGTCCAAGGATCACAGAAGTCAGTAAGATTCTGGGGACCATTCAGTTTGGACGGACTGACCAACAGACCAGATTTCCCATCCCCTCGAGCCGTTTAGCTAGTGTGGCTAAAAATGTATGGATTTTAAAAAACAGAAGCTCTCAGGCCAGTATATCTGATTCAGTTCAGCTCAGCTTGATAAAATGGCTTTTCCAGACTGCAGAATCACAGCCAATGTCCATTTTGATCAATGATTCAAATATGTCTGGAGTTCTACTCATTGGCAGCAATATTCCCGTAAGAGGAAAACTAAATGTTTATAGGTGGTTTTACTGTAAGAATGTGGTCATCATCTTCAGATGCTTCAGAGCTGAAATAGTGACAGTACAATGGGCCTAAAATGGTAATGGTAAGTATAGATTCGATTGACACAGCTGTAGTGTTGTAAATACCACCTTGTGGTCAAAACATTAATGACTGAAAGCTGTTAATGTTACCGGCTCTACTTTGTCAACTGAAAATGCCATTAGTGTAATGAATATGTCACTTGTCTCAAGAGTACTCAACTGATTTATGGTTGCACTTCTACAACACTGTTGGACTCCCGGTGGACACTTTTAAAAACAGGATCGAAGAGGATGCAGAAGAACCAGAGATATCGTCATATTTATTCCACACATTATTCTCACTTGTCAAAAAATGCAGCTTACATTACCCACAATGCAAGTTGACTGCTGACAGTTTGGTTGCTCAGGAGAGTCAGGTGTGCTATGCTAGAAGCTAATGTAGCCTGGAGCTGCTAGCTTGCGTCAGAGATGAGCAGCAGGCTTCAGAGGTCTGGTAAGCTCAATTGATTTGTTTCACTTTCAAACATGTAGTCTCCAACTGACTCTGACTCAAGTGACTTCACACAGCTCCTTCTGGAGACACAGAAGGCTGTATATTACTTTTAAACACATGCAGCATTTCTCCTCAACATCTGGAAATGTGTAGGCTGATGTGTAAAATTAATGTGGAATTCCCCTTTAAGTTGCATAAGTGGTGAAAAAACTAGATGTATTACTGTCTAGTAGCATGAATAAAATTGCTGCAAAATATGCCAGATCTTAAACCGGAGATTACCAAGAGCCTCTTTGAGCAATGTGAATTACTCTCTTCCCTCCATTTGGGATTTTTATAACACAGAATGCTGCCACAAGGCTCCATCGTTAAATCCCACACTTGGCACTCTATACCTTCATATATAATAATGAGAGGAGCTGTACTAATTTTAATGTTACATCTTAGATGCTTTTTCATTTGATTTCATTAATTTCCGTATTGTTTTTTTACCTCACATCAGTATGGTGCAGATTTAAATGATTTTCTGTGTTTAATAAAATGTTTTACACTTGAAAGAGGTAACAGTGGCATATCAGTGCCCCACATGGCACCACCCTGCAAACCAGGTAGGTTTTCCTCAGCAGTTACTGAACAAAATAAACCACGATGTGATGAAAAACCACCACTGAAGCCGAGACTCACCTGAGACATCTAGAGCTGTTAAATACAGCACTGGCCCAATTTCTGACATGAGCAGTCCAGGTGGGCCACACTCAAATCTGATAGAGAAGCCCAGCGTATAAAATACACGGCTTTTACATTACTAGGTGCATTTAAATTGTAAATGGCTGCATTTATATAGTGTTTTCATCCAAAGTGCTTTAGAATTGTTGATTCTCATTCACACACTTACACACCAAAGGCAGCGAGCTACACACGCAGGGATCCTGCAAACACTTTACATGTGGACAGGAGTTGCTGATCGATTGTACCTCTGCCTCCTGAGCCACAGCCAGACTTAGTTAACTACTCTGTGCTGGAATGTTTGTGCAGTCACTGTCAGAAATGTGCTGGTGTTTCCCTCCAACAGACACTCTGCATGCCTTTTGCTGTTTCTCCATGCAGACGAGAGTGCAGCACTATTTTAACATACAAATGCGTGGTAATCCACAGTCTTACCATAAACTGGAAATTAGTTGTTGTGGTCTGAGCCAAGGTTCAGTTGTACACATTTAGAAAAAAAGTCACAGTGTCATCAGGGGTCCCCAGCTTGGTTTTGGAGACATTTATAGGAGAAAGCCTGTTACAAACCCGGGTTGTAGAGTTTAAAAGATGTGGGTGTTTACCAGGCAGGGTGGGTCTAAAGAAAAGAAGCGATTGGTTGCATTTTGGAAAATGTAGGATCCAGTGTTTCTGGAGTTTAATCCAAACTAGAGACTAAAAGTCAGCATCATATCTTAGCATCTGCTGCACAGATGTTGACCTTTCTGATTTGAATATGTCTCTTGTGAGATGCTGACTTGCTAAATAGCTCAAGTAGAGACTGAGCTCCTGTCGCATGTATTTCAAATGGCAGCTTTTCTATTTTTCTTTTGATAGTGTGCATGTTGATTTGTATTTGTCTTCATCTCCATCATTTTATAGTAATCAGCAGATTACACATTAACACTTAATAAAACACTTATATTAACTCACTTTAAAGCCTTAAAATCCCTTTAGATGATCTGAATGCTTAGCAATGTAGTGCAAAAGCCTTGAACTGACTTTTACTAAATTATAATGCAAGTATTACATGGAATTCATTCCATCAGTTATTTCTTAAGGAGCTTCCTGTCCAAACTTTCTCACAGTCAAGATCCTCTGTGTGCTAAATCAACTTCTTTAAAGTAGAGGACAGGACAAAGACACATAGTGAAGGAGATTTAATTCTAATAAAAGTGGCTTCAATCCCCAAAAATCACTCAACAAATACAAACAGAAATAATAATCAATTCAACCAGAAAATACCAGTAAAAATCACTAAGTCAGTTATACAGAATGAAAATTGAACTTGGCTGATACAAAGGCAACATTAAGTTTGGCCAATAAATGAGACCAAAAGAAATGTTAACTAACTAACTCCTCACTGAAAGGTCATCAAACAGCAGTAAAACCACTCCACCAACATCATAGTGTTCAAACAACCTTTTACATATTATTTCCATCATGTTAATCTCTTAACCACATCCACACACTGTGTGTGCACATCAATACATTAAAGTCTAAAAGCATTCAGTCCATCTCATTTTAATCTGGTGTATTAAGCTGGCTGGAGGTCAGTTGAGAGCGTAGTTGAACTGGTTGGAGAACTTTTCATGTTTTCTCCTGTCAGCTGTACTCATCACCTGAGCTACTCTGCGCATGGTGCTCCTGGAAGAAGGGAGGGAAAGAGAGCAGGACAAGAAGACATTAAAAGAGAGATCAAAGGTAAAATCACTATGTTTTCTATGGAAACATGGAATATGCTGCCGTTAGGGATCATCCATAAAGATACACACTACAACATATTTAAGGACATTTGGTTACTAAACAATTAGCTATGCAGAAGATGTTATTGAGGGGAATGTGAGATTACACATTTTAAGGTGGACTGCCTGGAGGCTCCCGGTCACTTTTAATGACGAGCTAATGACCAGTTTTACATATGAAGGTGGTCTGCTGCTTTAAGTAACCTACATGTGTAACTCAAACTCTGCCCTCCTCACACAGCTGGCTCCTAACAGATGGTTAGTATAAAGTATTGCACACTTGAACACAACCCGCAGTTGAAGGTCCTAATAAAGATGCTACTGAGTTGCATTTTGGAACAGTAGGATCCAGTAGACTCCTACTATGGTCTAAAAGTCAGGATATCTTGCAAGTTACTTAGCTCTGTGCAAGAGCAATAGTAAATGAGTGGTGTCCCTTTAGGGGATGCATGTTCTCAGTTAGTAGACACTGAACTTTCAGAGAATGCTGTTCCTGCTGAGACAGGAAGTGACGTACTTGTTGAACACTTTCTTCTCCAGCCTGGAGCGGGAAGTGTTGGTGCTCTGCTTCAGATCACTGAGGTTGGGGTATTTGTTCTTCCTTTTGCCTTTTTTACCGACCCTGTCAGAACCCAGGTTTTCTCCTGTTGCCGCCTCGATGTCTCGCATCAGATCTGCATCACGCCAGTCTACAAAAGAAAGAAAATAATGCTTTCAACGGTTAGGGAAGAAGAAAATCTTTCCGGGTGGATGTTTCCCGTACCAGATCTCACCTATAGCTCTTGGGAACATATTGTAAAATATATGTGTATTGGAATCTTTGGAATTCTGGGAAGCTTTGTTATTTTAGCCAGGCTAGCATGTCATAGTTTGAGCAGGTGTTACAATACTGGATGAGCTTGTGT
This sequence comes from Nannoperca australis, assembly GCA_036023655.1. NCBI lineage: Eukaryota > Metazoa > Chordata > Actinopteri > Centrarchiformes > Percichthyidae > Nannoperca > Nannoperca australis. Next base: position 15,135 of record JAVQJD010045693.1, read on the forward strand.
TGTCCAGATTTATTTTCAAAGCGTTTCAAAGCTTTTTAGCGCATCTGTTGCAACAGAGCTGTGCTGGACGAGTGAAACCAATCGGCTGTGTGCAGCTATCATATGGCTAATGCTCTTCAAGCTAGACTAGTCAGCCATGTCAGATTTCCATTCAGCTTTCACTTCAGGAGTGCACCACCAAAGAAGAGTAAAAGGTTTTTACTTTTATTGACTAAAACAAATACACACAATACAGAAAAGCAGCTCTGAAGGGAACAGAAACTGATACTATTCAAGAGGTCTCAGCTTGGATTGAACTATTCAAAAAACACAGTCAGTGATGCTCTGATCACAGAGCAGCTGTGGCACTTTACAATATCTGTCTGTAGCTCTTTATTTTCAAACATTTACTCTCTCTCGCTGCCACAATTACAGACTGAAACTTTAACAGAGGGCCATGTTAATGAAGAGTGGAATGAAGTCATTACAGCTGATAACATAGATGAGCTCAAACTCCACAGTCTAACAGAGCACAAGCAGTAAACAGTGTGTCAGCATACAGACTCATTTGGATCCAATTCTGGTGTTAATGAAAAGTGTAATGTCATAATTCTGGGTGATAAAGTAAAAGTGTCTGTAATTTAGAGTAATAACGGTCTAAACGAAGAGACACTTCTAGTTAATGACGTACTGAGGTGGAATTAGAGATAAAGCTGCAGTAATGCAAAGTAATTACACTGTGATTGGGACGGGATTGAAGGCGGCCTCTCCACTCTGTCAAAACACTGACCCCAGCTCAGTGAGTGTGTGTGTGGGGGGTTATTAATCAGCCAGTCTGACCCTGGGTCTTACTGGACCTTCAACTATCCCTCATTACACACACACACACACACACACACACACACACACACACACACACACACACACAGGCAGGGAGAGGAGCAGTAATTGAAAAGCAGCTGGTGTATTTAGAAGAATCATTACTGCTAAAAGAGGAGCAGCTGCATTTACATTGTGTGTTTGGGTGTGTGTCCTCTGTTACTTTGTTGTTCTGATCTTTGAGGAGTTTGAGAAAGAAAGAAAATAAAAAATAAAAACAGGAGATGAAAGAAAAGAAAAATAAATAAAGAGGAGGTAAAAAGAAGAGAGAAGAGAAGAGAGAGAGTCTGTCCTCTGAGTGGAATCAGTGTTGCAGCAGGGCTCTCCTCTCTGTCAACACCTCTTAGCCCTTCCAGCTGGGGTCTGTGTGTGTGTCAGGGCAGGGGCCAGACCACACACACACACACACACACACACACACACACACACACACACACACACACACACGCACACACTCTGAGGCACCTGGGGGCTTTGGTTTGTTCAGACGTCTCTCAGCTACGCACCGCTAAGCACAGAGACCCTTCTGTGTGTGAGAGAGAGAGAGAGAGAGAGAGAGAGAGAGAGAGAGAGAGAGAGAGAGAGAGAGAGAGAGAGAGAGTGTAGCGGAGCATCAATTCCTCTCATCTCTGCCAGTCAGCTGCGTGGACTCTGTTGGCTGTCACTGATTCACAATCATTCAACATACTGTGGAGACATATAAACGCTAGTTAAGATGAAACAGAAGGGAAGGTGGTGACCAACAACAAAACAGATCAGTCCTGCAACTGTGGAAGGTCCTGGTATTTTCTACCTCAAAGATTCTCCTAGTCCATTCAAATGCTGCAGCAGCATTTTTCAGAGGTACTGATGTTGGAGTTACTGATAATGGAGGGCGGAGCTGTACTGTCCCAGTGACATTTGCACTACAGGAGGTGTTTGGGTTTAAAGCAGGGGTGTCAAACTGAAATAAACAGTGGGACAAAATTTAAAAATCAGTACAAGACGAGGGCTGGACTGGTTCAATGTTGACTGCAAAACTTATGGAAATTAACCTATTGCACATATTGAACCTGGAACTAACAAAGCTTAAGTTATTGCCCATTAAACATTAAATAAATGAAAAATCAGTTGCATTAATTTCTTATGGCAAAAAATTTTGGAAGGATTTGTAGTATTAGTGGTGCATGCAATATGGCCGACGGGCCAGCTCTAATAGTAAGTAGATATCATCCTGGGGACCAAAGAGTTTGACATATGTGGTTTAAAAAGTGCAGCTGTGCAAATGACTGGTAGAGGACTTTGTAATGGGGGTGTTTCTGCTGAAGACAGTACAACAACAGTGTTTTAGCATCTCACATCCCTCAAACTAATGGGTGTATTACACAAACTGGACTTCCTGGATCATAGTTCATCATCTCACCAGTACCTGATGCAACACACTCATTAATGAAACCCCATAGTGGGTTTTTATTGGTCTAAACATTGGAGCTTTATTTTGCTGTTTTGATACATGCCATATAGCCAGCATGTTTTGGCACTAGGAGAAGTGAGAGTTAAGAATGAAACACTAAATGTTGAGGACATGTCCAAATCAATTGCTAGCCATGCTGCTCTTCTCTCATTTCAACACACCTCTTGGGCTCAAATTACTCTGTAAACTTTGTGCTGCACCCTTTATCTCTTTCTAATCACATTATTCAAATACTTTCACAAACACAAGGCACTGCAGGTGCACAACACCTCAACTAACTGCACGGTCCTCAGTGTAAGACAACGTCAGGGAGCTGGATCAGTTAGTTTGTGTGGCTGCTAGCTGGCAGCAGACAGCCATGTCCCTCCATTGATGGATATGACCACCTGCTTCTTTTCATCTGTCAGTGAAAAGAAGCAGGTGCCCTTCTCTAGGTGCTGGAGTCCCTAGCTGCACAAGTAAGAAAAGGTAGCAGCATGGAGCAGATCCCTCACCAGCTTCCCACCCACCAACCACTTTAACTCTTAGCAGAGATGCTTCCTGTTTGGTGTATAAAGTTGTGGTTATAACGTGCAGCCATGGCCATCAGAACAGTACGACCATTCAGTAAAACACTGAAGTTTACACACGAGCTCCAGTAGCAGCCATGTTGGCTGTGATAACTGGTCCCGGCTGACTATACAATGCCCCTCACTGCATGTTTAACCTCACTGTATATACCAGTGTGTGTGTGTATATGTTTGTGTGTGAATGTGTGACTGAATAGGTAGAGGGAGCTGAGGCCAATGGTCCATCAAGTCCTCCAGGCCACTGTCCCCCCTACTGTGAGATTGGTGTGTGTGTGTGTCTAGGTGTGAGATTGACTTGTGGATCAATAGTGTAGTTCGTAACAAAAGATGCTATTTCACAACTCACTGGACTGCACACACACACACACACACACACACACACACACGCACACACACACACACACACACAGAGCTAGTGGTTAACGAGACACTGCAGGCAGCTGGTGGACATCCTGCAGACTGGCAACTCTCACACACACACACACACACATCAGAAAATGGTAATGTGTAGCGCAGCAGCTCACTCCGTCTGTTATTTGAAGTGCTTTCTGTTTGTTCTCTGCACTCACTGGGCAGCACTGTGATGGACATTATTTTTGGTGCACCAAAAGGAAAATATATCATGAAACCTAATCTCTCCGTTCCTCACAGACTGATCCAGGGCATTTTAACCAGCAGCCAAAAACCACCAGAGCACTTCCACACCAGTTTACATCAACATGATTTCTGGTGAAAACAGCTAGTAACAGATAAGATATTTCCACACACAGAAAACCTGGTCTATGGTCCACTTACTAGCTTTTTTCCCCAGTGCTTTCAACCACATTTCATGTGTCAAAAAAGTGAGTAAGAAGAAGAATCTGTAGAAGAAAATTATGGTTAATTGTGATGATAGCCCTGGCAAAAGGAAGCAAGTGGGTCTTGAGAAATATAAGTACTGGTATATATAGTAGTGAATAATGTCAGTGAGCATGAAAGTTCATTTCTGATCTTGGAAACAGTTGAAACGTGAATGAAATGAAATGAATGAAGGTTTACTTACAGGGCATTTGCAAAGCTTTCAATCCCGTCTAACGGTCTTTCTCTCTGGAAGCAGTTTGCTTCCTTTTGACAAAAATGTAGCTCAAGGTCCACCTACTAGCTTTTGCCGGAGATTTCATACTGATGGCTGCAGTGAGTCATCGTCATTCCATGAGAAAGACTGAGATGTGCCTAAATGCTCCAAAAAAGCCAGTAAGTGGACCTTGAGTTCAGGGTTTTTACAGTGCATTTAATATTATGTCCTCTGTGTCTTTAATGGGCCGAGGAAGATTTCGGATACATTTTGGAGAACTCAGGAATAGTCAGTGTGTGTGTGAGTGAGTGTGTATGTGCATCTCCTCACCAGGCTGCTCCTCCCTCTTCCTCCTCTCCTCCTGCTCCTCCCTCAGTCGGTCCTCCTGCCTGCAGGGTCGACCCTCCTGGTCTCGAGGAATGATTTGGCCATGGAAAGGACACTGGAGCACACAGTGACAGCTCAGACACACACTGACTAACAGAATGGGAATGACTGTGTTTGTCTGCCCTGTTACCTTGTGGCGGTCCTGTCTCTGACACAGCTTCCCGTGGCCCAGTGGAGCTCTGCAGTAATGACTGACAGGAGTGAAGCTCCCAGGGAAGGCGATGTATCTGCTCCGGCTCTCTGCCAGCAACTCCTTGTTCTCCACCTCCTCCTCCACCTCAGTGTGAACCCAGAACTGATGCTGAGAGGCTGACCTGCACAAGAAGGTTAGACACTTTTATTTACTGTCTGGAATTCAATGTAAAAATTACTTCATAAAATAAAACAACATATTTATGATGGAAGATCCACTGGAAAGCAACATGTCATTACAAGAAGAAGAGCGACAGGGTTTAGTGCGTGTGTGTCCTGCGTTACTTGATGATCTTGCCAGCGTTGGGCTGCTCCTGGCCCCAGTAGTACAGGTCCAAACCAAATGGAACCACTGGAGCATCAACAGCCTTCTGGCTTGAACTGTGACCTAAGGAGCTGCTGCTGGAGGAAAGACAGGTCGAGGGACAGGTGAACCTTGGTGTCTTGAATAAAGACTTGAATGTCACAACTGTCACATTTGACAGAAACCCTTTACTATACTGGCTTGAAAGAAAGGACTGTGAGAGCACTCATGTAACCCTTTCACAGACTCCTCTGTGAGGTTTCCATCACAGGGTAGCACTGCTCTGTTTGGTGTGTAGTGCTAGTTTCTAAATGACCCTAGAATGACAATGTGTGGCTGAACATCCCTAGTTTCCTTAATGGCCAGGTCATAAGAGGGTGGGCCCTTGAGGCCCCTGTTAATGCCGAGACTGGTATAGGAGCAACATGTCTTATCTCTATAAATGCCTTAATGATGCTGTGGAGATTTATATAATAAATATCAACGACTTGCAACATAATTACACCATTAAGTGTTTTCGTATTAACATTCAGAATTAAATGGAGAGAAACCTAAACAAGTTTCAAATAGGAGCACTGGAATTACACTTAACCTGTCTGACTTTACTTATATATCTATCAAATAAAGCCATACACTTTTACCCACCAGCAGTGATACTGTTCACAGCCTGCAAAGCATTATGTGCATTATGTGCATTTCATTATGTGAAATGAGTTTCTCTTCCAGACCAGAATTCTTTAGCACTCCTAGACATTGGAATAACGGGCATTGAACTGGCAATTTTTTACGGGCTTAAAATCACACACGATACAACCAAATTAGAACAATATCTTCATCTTAAAAATAATGTTTACTGTATCACCATTTAACTCACATTTACAATATGAAATCTATACATATCCAATTCTGTTGTCCTTATTGTGCATCTAAAGGTTTGAATACTAACAGTTGCAAATAATCAAGTGTTTGAGGGATAATGAGAGGAGGTGAGTGCATGTGTACCCTGAGGCGAACCAGGGGAAGTAAGACGGAGAAGAGAGCATGTGAAAGAAGGTGAGAAGGTGAGAGGAGACGAGAGATGAAGGTGATAGGACTCGTCAGCAGGTGTACCTGGATTCTGTGGGCAGAGGGAGCTTCTGTCTGAGGAGACACAGTGTGGCAGCTGCACATGTTGGATCCTGCTCCTCCTCTGTAAGTCGCTTCAGCCGCCGCCTGGAGGAGGAAGAAGAGGAGGAGGATGGGAGGGCTGGAGCTGCAGGTCTTTTAGCAGGAGAGTGTTTTGTGACTGGTGCTGTTGAGGTAGAAGGAGATGGATCCAAACCTGCCAACAGAGGAAGTTAAGATTTACTGAAAGCTTCAGATTCTTCTTTGAAAGACCGGCAGCACCTAGCAAGTGCAATAATCACAGCAGCACACATCAAACATGTCCCATCAAATCCACCCATTTGTAGGCCTTCACTACATGTCATGATGGTTTCCATATTGATATATTGTTATTTGGCTGTTTGACATAATATTAGGTTGACCTATTTGACCCTTAACACAGTCAGATACATGTATAGTGCTAACAAAAATGAAGAGAGATCTACAGCACTCAAACACCCAGGATACGTTATGTCTGTTGTTGGCTGCTGCTTCTGTGTGTGTGTGTGTGTGTGTGTGTGTGTGTGTGGTGTGGTGTGGTGTGGTGTGGTGTGGTGTGTGAGTGAGTGAGTGAGTGAGTGAGTGAGAGTGTGTGTGTGTGTGTGTGTGTGTGTGTGTGTGTGTGTGTGTGGTGTGGTGTGATTCGATGTGGTGTGTGTGGTGTGGTGTGATTCGATGTGGTGTGTGTGTGTGTGTGTCTGGTGTGAGTGAGTGAGTGAGTGAGTGAGTGAGTGTGTGTGTGTGTGTGTGTGTGTGTGTGTGC
>JAVQJD010045717.1:0-12487 GCA_036023655.1 Nannoperca australis
AGTTTTTCTTTGCCGTTGTTGCCTAGTGCTGCTCATGGTGGGAACACTGGGTCTTTGTGTGTGTGGAAGTTGGTCTCGACCGGCTCCATGTGATTGAGCCCTGAGATAACTTTGTTATGATATGGCGCTATATAAATAAAATTGAATTGAATTGAATTAAAGCAAATAATGATAATTAAAAAGGAAGAAAGGAAAGTGAAAACACTGGAGGTACATGAATTGTTTTCACTAAACAGGCCTGATTTACTGAAAAAAAAGCACCATGAGCATATGAAGCATCTGACCCTGAACAGCAGATGTAGTCCCATACTTATATCATAAACACATAGCAGCAAAGGAAAAGATAGTTTTGTCTATCTAGCTGAACACAGGTCAGACTGTTTGTAGTTTCCAAAACAAGTTGTCTCCAGCTTCTAATCAACCCGATGCTGTCTCTTACGACAAAGATGACACAGACCCAAATTATCCAAGTGCCAAGTACACATTATCAGATATTTACATAGTTATTATAGCAAAGAATATTAAATCATAAGAACTGTAATAATGAGACATTTTGTCATTACATTTGAACTATTTAACTAACAATTATTTGTTAATATTTTGAGTTACATACTTTGTCCAATAAGCTTCCACTACATTTAGTGAGTTTCAGGGCTCCATACTGTGAATGTTTCACATGTGTGGTTATAAACAGATGTGAGAGAAGCCGGTGAGTCTCAACAGTTTATTTTCAGTTTTAACTGTAATATACGATTAATAATCTACTGTAACAAGAGAATAATACTGAGTAGTAACAGAGTAATAACATCAGGTTAGTAGCAGAAATGTTTGTTAGTCACAGTATTGTTTTAAAGGCATTATATATTGCAGACAAAGTTTCAGTACAAGTCACAGTAACGTTGTGTTTACTGTGTTCAAGAACGTCTTAGGACAGCTGACTGCCGAAAACTCCCAAAGATAAACAATAAGCAACATGGATATGATTAAAATGCATATAATGTGAACTCGGTTATTTAAATGTCACCGTTGCTGATCAAATCTAATCAAATCTTTTGTTTTATAAAATGCAGGAAGGAATATGTATTTAGTTAATTAACTAATATAAAAACATATATGGCAGTTTACACATTAACAGTAATTAACCTTTCAGGCACCACTAGTGATTTTCACTATTCACACATGCAGCTAAATTCAGAAACTAACAGCTGACAGTTAGCAAGTCAAGTACAAAGAAAGTAGAAGGAAGCTCAGAAGGCCAATGTGAGTAACTAGCTGCAGCGTGTTAGCCGTTAGCTCGCTAGCTACAGGTGTTCCCTGTGATCGGCGTTTGTACCCGCAGTCATGAAAATCACAATCAGTTTGTTTAAGTGGTTTCTATCTTCATGTAACATTAAACCACAGGCAGAAACCAGGTGAACCAGTCCTGTTGTTATTCTATAAACTGTATTTCTGTTTCCCCCACAGAGCAGCGGTTCACCCCATCCACCCCATATAAACCTCATATCTCCACCCCACTCCCCTTTTATTGGTCATTTTTTTCTTAGCCTACTTTTTACTTGTCATCAATTTAATCTTTTCCTGGCTTCCACAGATTTCATGACAAGTTGTGGGCCAAAAGTGAGGTCAGAGGTCAGATGTCAGGACTCAATACTCAACGGCAAGAGCATGGACAAAAGGCTTTTCACACAATACACACTAAAGGACACATACTGGCATGTTTGTTTCAGTAAACTGTTCAGTGTTCAAGTATTTTATAACAGAAACAATCTTTGGTAAGTGGTCATAGTGTCCGAGACACGACGGTCAACAATGGACTCAATGGACAGCAGGCAAGTTTAACCAGAAAATCATTTTTTCTTTTATGTGAAGAATAAAATCTTAAATTTGGAAATCAACAATTAAGATCTTGATGTCAAAGATGAAACTCAAGATTTAATCTAGACAAAATCTAACAAGAAGAAATGACAGTTAGGGTCCATTATTTTCTGTCATCAAGACACCTGGTGGAGCATCACGGCGTCGTAACAGGAGGTAGAGAGTGTGACAGTTAACACGAACAGATGCATCCATCCAGGAGTGTTTAGCAAGTGTGGAGCACTTCTTACTTTTGTAAACAGCATCTCTGAACTGATGTTTACAGCTGAGTAATTAGAATAATCAGTCTAATTGGACCATTTCTGTGAATAAATCATAAAGATCAATAAAACTGAAAACAATAATGAGAATAACAGTCTGGGACGGTGTGTGTGTGTGTGTGTGTGTCTATTGGATGACACAGCAGCAGGTTGCTGGGTAATTGTCAGCGTTGACTTGGTGCTCGTTGCCGTAGACGTAGTAGAGGTGAGCGTTGCCTTTCCACTTATAGTTCACCTTAGTGATGGGGATCAACTCAACTGTCTGCCTCTGAAAGAGAGTGAGAGTGAGAGAGTGTGAGTGTGTGTGTGTGTGTGTGTGTAGTTAAAGGAATAGTTCCACAGTACACTTATTCTCTTTCTTTCTGAGAGTGAGCTGTTCAGATGGATATTAATCTCACGTCTGTGTGTTAAGTGTGGAGCTGGAGTCAGGACGTGGTTAGCCTAGCTTAGCATAAAGACTGGAAGCATGGGGGAGCGTAGCTCTGTCTCACCGGACAGTTCCACCACAGAGCTACTTACTTACAGCTGTCCCATGAGGCTACACAAATTACCTTCAACAAGCTAGTAGTGATACCTCTCTCTACTGGCCACAAAGACAATATGATGCTCCCTCCTAAAGTCATTAAATATTTTAATGACCTATAATGATCATACACCTGCCCGCGGACCTACCTGCTGCAGGATCCTGGAGGACTGGGCGTACTTGGTTTGGTGGTCTTTGACCAGACGCTCAGAGGCCTCAGAGATGGCCGGGTTTGGGAACCCGAGCAGCGGGTAGACCTGGGAGGAAACAGACAGGGAGACTAAGACACAGTACTGACAATCAAACAGGCAGCTAACATTAGCAACGGCCTTTAATTATAATGTGATACAAACTAGTCTTATCAAGATTCAGGGAAAACGAGCAGTGGAGCCACATCGCTAAAGCTTTTTGTTTGTTTACCACATTTTCTGGGATAAACCCAGATGGGGTGCAGTTTTATAGTGTGTGTGTGTGTATGTGTGTGTGTACCAGGAACTGGTTGTTCTTGAACAGCTCCTTCCCGCTCACTGAGCGAAGGCCATCGATCTTCAGACCAGAGTTCTGCTCCACCACGTAGTCCTCCACATGATTAGTCCTAAACACACAGACGCACAAATATATAAACACATTTATCCACGTGTGTGTGTATATATATATAAATATATAAAATGTATATGTATGTAAACATACACACACGGAATAATCTACTTTCATAGATCATTTGTAAACAGTGTACAGTATGTATTTGTATCAATTTAAAGCCACATTATGCAAGTGTATCTTTATGCCAACAGAGGGTGCCAAAGCGGCATCCATGACAACCAACGCCCATGTGAGATGCTGAAAACAGTGTTTGCTGCTTTCCCTTCAGTCTCAGAGTCACTGGTTCAGATCTTACAGGACTACTTGAATATCAAGTAGTGAGGGAACCTCCTGGAACTCCCTCAGAACCCCCTGGAAGGTCTCCAAGCCCCTTTTAAACCTTCTCAAGAACCCAGTGGAACATCTTCAAGGTTTCAGAAAATCTTTGGACCTTTGGAAACATTTCAGTAACCTCTAAAACACCATCGAAGACCATTTTAAACTCCCCAGTGACTCCTGGAAAAGGCCCCAATGGAACATCATCAAGGACCTCTTGAACTACTTTAAAGACCCCATTTAATTTCCTCAAGGACCACTGACATTTCTTCCAGGACTCCAGGAACTTGTTCAAGCACCCCTGGAAACATTGTCGTATCAGTACTCACCACTCCACTTTGAGTTTGATGAAGGTCAGCAGTTGTCGTTTTCCTTTACAGGTTTGACACTCCTTCGTTCCCTTAGCACTGCAAACTGTACATCTACAAACACACACACACACACACACACACACACACACACACATTGATTCAGCCGTTTCCTTCATTCCTTTAATAACTTTCAATCTGGATGTTTCTGTTTAGATTAAGTTATTGTTGTGTTGTCTTTAATGTGTTTAAAATAAACAGACATTTCATGATCGTAGGTTTCAACAGCGTAGGTTTGTGTGGCTACACTGTAAACAGATTCACCAGCTGCTCTTCTGTTGTATTTCTGATCAAGTAGCTGCTCAATGAGTGTTTGCTGTGGCATTAAAACCTGCTGACACCAGGTGTCGCCAAATCAACCAGGACTAAAATCTTAAGGATTGCAACTTTAAACCTCTAGGGCAGTGGTTCCCAACCTTTTAAGCTATTTGAATATTTTTAGATACCTAGATGGGTCAATGACAAAGAAGAAAAATCTAAAAAGGACTCGAGGACGTGAGGAGACTTTGCTTTAAAGGGTCACAAGCCAAAAAGGTTGCGAAACACTGCCCCGGAGCACAAGGACCCCCTGACCCCCCTGACCCCCCTGCAGGACCTCTCTTTTCCTGTAGCATTACAGCGAGTGCAGCTCTCCTCATTCTGCTTCCCAGAGCCGTTACACACCCAGCACTGTTTCTACAGAGGCAAACACATACACGGGATTATTAACATTCACTGCAAATCCACATTCAGTTACCTTTAATCCTGTCTTTAATGTGGGTTTGTAGCTGCTTTGTCATGTGAACCACTGCTATTATGTGTGTTATTGATGGATTAATTGACTGATTGACTTACAAATCCATTTCCATGGCACTCATCACACGGCATTGTCCCTGTGGCATGGCAGCTGTTGCATTCCTACACACACACACACACACACACACACACACACACACACACACTAAAAATAACTTTACTATGTATTGGAGTCACACTGACACTGACTGGACGGACTTCTCCCCATCAGAATCCTGTTCTCTGATTGGCTGTCAGCGGTTCTAAATCGGAACTCAAAAAACAGGTAACCATAGCAACAAGGCGGCCTTTTGACAGACAGCTCCTGTTAACCGTTCACCTTGATGGAGGCGGTGAAGGGCACGCGGATCTCCTCCGTGTGATTGGTGAAGAGGCTGGGAGACGTGGCCTGGACCTCCCAGGGCCGAGGGGCGGGCTGCGTGTAGAAGTCAGCCTGCTCACCTGTCGGTCACACGGGAGAGACGTCACACCGACATGTCAATCAACACCATGTCAACCTGCCGCCATGGCGATATCATCAGGGTTATGTCTCAGTTTAGGCTTCAGATTTATAACAGAAAGTTACAAACTCGAGGCGTGCCGCTTGAAAGACGTGGTTGTTTCAATCAAAGACACTATTAAGTTGCATTGTGGGAAATGTAGGATCCAGTGTTTGGGAGTTTCATTCACACTTATTTAATGTGACTGAAAGCCATTTCCCCTGTTGGTGTGTTCAAGGACAGGACATCTGTGGTGTAAGATTAGGTTGTTGAAAAGCAGCCTTTTTAATACAAGAAACAACCAAATCCACATAAATGTTTCATGACATTGTTTTGCAATAAGTTTTTTGCCTTTCTGGGTTTGATGTTCTGACAGTAAGGGGCTTAATATGGTATGTCTACCTTCCAGAAAATCTACCGCTGTGGGGACCCATCTGACACTCTATGAGTGAGGACATTTATTTTATTAATTTAAATTACATATGATCAGGTACATGTAATCACATTAAACTTCCTTCATGTTTGATCATGCTGAATCCTGTACAGTGTAGACTTTGACTGAATGAACCTTGGCCTGATTGCCTAAACTAAGGCATTGTTGCCCACCTGGATGTCATCACAAGAACCTGACCTTTGGTATGTAAGATGCAAACTGAAAGAAGCCACCGTTATCAGAGAGGGAGGACGTGCGTTTTACAAGCTGACCTTTGTTTTGTGTATCATGCTCTGAGCATTAAAAGTGTGACAATACTTTTATATATAGTTGTTTTTTTGTGTAATTACAAAATTGCCAAAACAGAGAGTTCAGACCTGATTTTAGGGTTAAAGAAATGAAACTTCCTGTAAAACACTTGGTGACCTCATGATGTACTCGTGTGTGTTCAACCGATTGAGTCACCACAAGATCAGCCTCTCTCTCCATAAGTGATGCAACCTATTGGTTTACATAAGACTGATACCTCACTAAACTTACAGGAATAAATAACATTAAGGACGCAATGATAACAATTCTGTGGAGCTTTTAAGCTCAAAGGTAGTTTCAGCTTGGACACTCGTATGTGTGTGTGTGTGTGTGTATACGTGTTTGCTTGTGTGTGTGTGTGTGTGTGTACCTTCATACGGTTTGGTGGCCCAGTCAGTTGACCTGGACTCGGTGAAGGTCTCCAGCCGGTACTAGAGGACAGAAAACACACTTCAGCAGGAGAGACCACATGTGCAGCGTTAATAGAGATTGTTCAGATTAGAAACAACAGCAATGCTATAATATTAGACTGGGTCAACACTGGCTGCAGCTTCAGTCCTCTGCCAGTGTCTAGACAAGATGCATTCAGGCACAGTACTGAGTGTTCATCTTAAAGTGAAACGTGAGCAGTCACGTGGCCTGTGGGGACAGCTGGATTTATTAAAATAGAAGTGTCTGACAAGCTGCAAGTGTAGACAGGCTCAACAGGGCCGACTCAGAGTGAACTGGATTTGCAGAACTATGGTTCTGTGAACACTGGGTGACCCTCAGAAGTAATAAATGTGTGTCAGGGTTGGTATGCATTGTTTTTTTTCTGAGCCTGAGTCTGCAGAGGGTCCCTGAGCTGTGGAAGACTTCCTGCCTAGTTCCTGTTCCAAGACTCCGCCCCAGTGGAGCCAAGGACTACAGACCTGTGGCACTGACCTCCCACATCATGAAGGCCCTGGAAAGACTCGTCCTGGAGCAGCTTCGGCCCCTGGTCCAACGAAATTTGGACCCTCTACACCCTCTTTTTTCTACTGTTTATTATTCTTTTTTCAATAACTTTATTGAGCAGTGTAACTGTATCAAAAAGCAATTTCCCTTCTGGGATTAATAAAGTATTTCTGATTCTGATTCTGATTCTAATTGTTCTAGTTATTGACTAGTCAAGTGGTTTGTGCAAGACCTTGTGGGAATCAGTAATAACGTAACTAGGATAGGCTCACTAAGCTTGACAGTGTCTCCTATTAATGCTGACTGTCATGGGAAATATACACAAAATGGTTTTATCCCCTTTTCTACTGAATCTACTGAATTATTATGAATGATTTTCTCTCATATGACAAGCCAGTGTTACCTAACAGAGGGCAGATACAGCAGGCTACTATCACGTTTTTAATTGCACAGGAGTTTTGAATTAATGTGAAAGAAAAGTTAAAAAGAAATTTCACAGGGGAGCAAGAGGAAGTGCTGCCTCAAAAAATGCTTCGATTCAAAGTAATGAAGCCCTTATAAAATAGGGGCTTTGAGGTTTGACTAGACAGTGTATTCATATTCAGTGAAGTGGACTGAGTGTAAAATCAATTGTGAAGAGAATGTTTTAATCAAATAATGAACTACTGTCTCTGTGGGGCAAATTCAAGTTTTAAGAAATGGGAAGAAAATGCTGCTACATTTAGTGGCTCACTGAGTTTTTACATGTTGAAACAGCTGTGTCTGGGGGTCATGATGAAGGTCAGGAACTGTTTCTGTTAAAATCATAAACATTTTAAATGTACTTGATTTAATTTCCTGCTACAGTGTTTGCCAACATCAATAGCTGACGAGACATGGACCCAAGCTGTTTCCTAGCAACCAGCTCCTGAAACACTCTACATCCTGGCTAATAAAATCCATTGCTGTGGAATAATTAAAGGAGGCTGCTGAGGCATGCACTGGATTTCCTCTCCTCACCTAATGACACCGAGTCAACAGGCTAGGTAACAAGCGGCTTGGAGAAAGCTGCCCTCTTCAGTCCTGAATCAAATAGATTGGGTGGTAAAGAAGGCCCACTGTAATCCAGAGCTGCAGTCCTCGCAGCTGACTCAGTGATAAACCCTGGCCCTTATGGGAAATCACCAACATATTCAAATAAAATACTGTAGCTGCTATATCTGCCACCCCCCCTCCCCATACCATCCCATCCTATCCTTATCCTACTATGAACCTTTGGGACCAGCCTTCAACTTTCTGCACCGCAGGGCCCCGACAAACATTAAATCATCTTTTTGCCAGATCTCGATAAAAAGCTTGAGAAACGTTCTGCTCTGTTCACCACCTGATGACGCAGGCTTTTTTTTGGCCTCTCGGGCAACGCAACATGCAGTGCAGGCCTGAGATCAGCGGGAGATCTATCAGAACATGTTCATTGTGATGTGCAGCTGGTCTGGCAGAGCGGTGGAGTTCTGTGGCCGTCTGTGATCATTGAGTGCTCCGGCCAGCCCTTCTTACATTTGGCTAACTGCGCTCAATATGGCTTTCTCACATGGAGAAGTTTAAATCACCCAGCCCGCAGTGATAGGCACATGATCTTTCCTTTTACTTGGAGCTAAATCTGCAGAGCAGCTTGAACCAATCAGAATAATGCTTTTACAAACCACCAGCCTGTCATAATGAACTTAACAGTACCTGTGTGTGTGTGTGTGTGTGTGTGTGTGCATGCATGCGTGTTTGTGTGTGCATGTGTGTGTGTTTGTTGGGGGGGGAGTCTTAGGTGTGCAGTGGCAGAATGAGAGAATTATAGTTGTGTAGTGAAAGTCTTAAAAAAAAGAAAATCTAATCCAACATTTTACCAATTAATAAAGTAATGACTATGAAGATCCAAACATCTCTGCTCACACTGTACACAGTAACACTGAAGATGAAAGCTTCAATATACCCTCACACATGTTTAGAGATAAAACCCAGGGCTTCCAAGCTTAAACAGATAAAAAGAACCTGTGTTCTGTGAGGAATTAAAAGTTATTAATAAAGCTTTAAAATCTATTTGAGAAATTGCAGATAGGGAACAAACTTGAATACTAACAAGTCAAACAGAATGATGCTGGGAACAAAGCAGCCTGTAATCCCTGATATGTATTATTATCTCTTATCATTTTGGTGCACATGGAAATAACAACCTCTTGGATGTATAATAATGTATAATGTAATAGTCATTTACTGCTCCCAGAAACCGCTACGTGAGGTTCCATGAGCAGCAGGATGGATATTTCACTCGCTAATAATTTAACTTAATTTAACCAAGAAATAAAAACACACAATGTCAGTCTCACAAAATGAAGTGAAACAAAAAAGCAATTCAGTCTGATTATCTGGCAAAATACACCCACCTTTGTGACAGTGTTTGTTGAATTGTGAAGTAGCCTTTGAATGTTTACATTACTCTTTAATCCCATATATCTCCTTGCAACCCAGTTTATACACAACTATTTTGCAACAGCAAAAATGTTTTGTGGGAAATGTAATGCTGCCTAGCACACTTCAAAATGTATCTACAAAATGTTGTCCTCAAAACAAAAAAACAACCAAAAACAATAAAAAATTAGGGCATGACCCCCTGAATAGACATACAAACTGAAAAATCAACTCTCAGTTATTTGGAGAAATGTATTTCATTCTTCCTGACCACACACTGACCCTGGAAATCCAGGTATTACATGCTCTCTGTGGAAGCCATCCAGAATGCATTGAACCATAGTTATATACATAACTCTTTGGAGTTATAATTTGAAAAGAGGCAGACAGTAGCTTTCGTCACAGTTGTGTGTAAGTGAAACATGTGTCATTATGTCACTGGTGTAAACAGCTGTACTGATTCAAACTGAGACAGACGGCTGAAAAACATGGGTGTTTGTGTGATACCACACTTCCTGGATTAGAAAATAATTTTGCCAGTGAATCTAATCCAGGCAGCAATTCATGCTTACACCAAAATGTATTCGGCAGTGTAAAGCTATAGCGTAAAATATTTTGAAGGAGATGGGGTTGCTGCTTGCATTGCATTTTTGAAATGTAACAGCGCTGGTTTGTGAGTGTGTCTTTTCACAGGTATATTTTATATAGTTTCTAAGTGACATGCAGTAAAGCTTTGGCAGTCTAGTTTTGCTTCTTGGAGACAAATGAGGCAACCCAGTGTCACATGACTAGGTGAAACAATTGCTGTATGTGCCTGTGGACTTAAATATAATTATAATGTGAAGCTTCTTAAACATTTGTTTACTTTTTGCATATCAAACTACTTTCTTTTCTAATTGTCATTCCCTGGTCCTGCACAGATCACACTAGAATATAAGATGTTTTGTTGCTTTCCTACTGTTTGGAGTTCGGAGGAGCAGGAAAGTGTGTAGGCCATTAACTGTGGTGCTGTTTGAATGTGTGCAGGCTGTATAGACGATGTTCTCATGCAAACACACAGAGATGCAGTTGTTATGCCACTATACAGTAGGTAAAACATTTGTCTGGGGCTGCGACCCATTTTATGACCTGACTGCTGCATTTTTAAAAATACAATACACAGAGGACTGCCAATTATCCTAATGATGGCCAAACATGATGTGGGGAAAGTAATAAAAGTGTGGAGGTAAAAATAAAACACCCACAAGGGCTCTAAACATATGTATATGATCTGTACATTAGGAGGGGCAATCTATACTTTCATCTCAGAAATGATGTCATTTTCACAAAAGCCTTAAGATTAACTTTTTCTCTACCATTTGATGTAAATGATGATCTCTTATTGAGGAGTTATAGATCATAAGTGTGATTTTCTTTTTAGTTATAATTATAAATGCATTAATACATTATCGAGGGTCACACACTTTCTCATTAGCCTGTGTAGTTGTAAATGGTTGTAACTTATTAATTAATCATCAAGTCACAAAGTCATCAGGTGTGTGTTAATAAGGTGTTCAGATTGCCTGTAGCCCTTCACCACAAATAGGTGGTCAAATTATCTCCAGTAAAATGGAATTATTACAACTTGACAACCCAAATGTTGTTTTTATTCGTCCATAAAACATTGCTAAATGATTTATTAACCTCATATTCGTTGGAAGTGGTACCACTTTTTGTCCTTTTTAAATCAAAGCACAATGACAAGTGCATTTAGTAAGTTACAAAAGACATGATGCTGTCTCCTTCCTTTGTATTGTTAAGTTGAATTCCTGCTACAGCACGTGAATAATCCAACCAGTTCGGATTCTGATCAACATATGCAATGGAGTGACGGACGGAAAGGACCGAATCTATACTGAGAACGAAATCAACTGTGCCGTAGCCCATAGATTGTTCGTTACTCACCATACTGTCGTAATGTATCAGCTCCAGCTCGTAGTCCGGCAGTATGTCGGTCCTCTCATTTACCAGGTCCAGAGCCATCTGAGCGGCGGGGAGGCAGGCTTGTCCGCCGGGCCAGCCTCCACTCATGGGGAAGAGAGCTCCGATATAGAGCTTCTTCTTGCCTAGAGCCGGGCATGAGCAGGAGAGGAGGACAATGAGGGTCAGAGAGTAGCGGTGGACGGACCTGCAGAGGAGGCCTTGGCAGAGCCGAGCCATAGCTGGTGGATGCTGCAGGCTCAGCGGAGCTCGATGAAGTCACTTTATTCCTCCAGTACTTTGAGTCTGCAGGGCGTACTGTGCGTGGGTCAGGAGCTTTGGATTCCCATGAGCGGTACAAATTGATTATCCTCACAGATTGGGCACACTTTTCATATGACTAACAACTGACAAACAAATCCAATTAATAGAAAACACGTCATGTGCTGTGAATACAATGATCAATATCTATTTTACCACATAGGGAGAAAAACCTCATAAACCCTCAACAACAACGCGTTTACAACGTGTTACTCGTTCAATCCAATAAACTGCTGAGAAGAAGTCAAGTGATGAGCAGACACACGGTGAACTTGCTGTTCGCTAACTAAACTTGAGATCCGTGATTAAATCCGGCTTTCCGCTCTTTCCGCTGTCCAGGGTGCTGAATAACCTCGCGGAGGCTCCGTTGTTTTCTGCAGAGATAATAGATCGTAATAACACCGCCTCCCTTTTCCTCCTTATAAAATATTAAGCACAATCCACACTGAGCTCACGAGGAAACACACGGACAGCTCCTCATCTATCCGCATACATACAGCGCACATCACATTGTATGGGAACAGCGCAACACACGAGAAATAATCCAGTGGAGTCTAACGAGAGAGCTGACCATTTCAAGCAAGGTCGACGTGAAGATGAACCAGTGGAATGCGGGAGAACAGCAGCGTTCAGCTCGCAGGTCTGACTGCAGCAGCAGCAGTAGCAGCCGTGTGTGACACAGCGTGTGTGTGGGGGGGGGGGGGGAGCATTAGTCTCGCCGCTTCAAAAACCACTGTGAATTTGCAGTCCCTTAACCAGCAGGGGTTGTAGCCAAAACAGCGGTCGGTCCTGAGACCGTGGTCGCTAACAGAGACCACTGCGTACCGACCACTGGTTACCATCACTAGAGGGCGCTACAGCTAGTGGTCGGT
>JAVQJD010045732.1:0-14290 GCA_036023655.1 Nannoperca australis
GGCAGCAGGCTGAAGAGGCTCTGTGACGAGTGGGTGGGGTTCATTGCTCATTGTTACTTAGTAGAAGTAACACTGATATATATGTTTATTGTTAACAGATTGAAACAAACATGAAGAAACTACAGTAGAAATACTTCAAATAAAGCCCACACTATGTTTTTGAGCTATTAGTACATTACATTTAGGCGCTTTTATCCAAAGCGACTTCCAAATAAGAGCGTTACATAAAGTGCATAGAACCATGATTGAAAACAACAAGATGTCTCATCAAACTTGTAAGGACTGGTGATGAATCACAAGTGTTGGCTGAACAACATGACCAACCTTGTGATGCATTTCACTATTCTGGAACAATTAACTGAATAAATCATAGTCAGATTATTTGATTATGACACCTATTGTTAGTTACATTACATTTACATTTAGCAGACACTTTTATCCAAAGTGACTTCCAAATAAAAGCTTTACATAAAGTGCATAGAACCATGATTGAAAACAACAAGATGTCTCATCAGACTTGTAAGGGCTGGTGATGAATCACAAGTGCTATAAGTAAGTACATCGCTGCCAATGGGAGAATCGAAAGGAGCGTTAAATCTTAAAAACAGATTATCTTGTACATTATCAAATACAATACATTCAAACTAAAATACAATTCTACTATAATATCGTACAATATGCTATACTTTATAGAAACAATGTGTGATTTAAGTGTTGTTGCATTCCCGGAACAAATGACTCTTTAGCCTTTTGTTGAAAGTGGCCAGACAGGTTGTTTGTCTGACAGATGTGGGGAGATGATTCCACCACTGGGGGGCCAGACAGGAGAAAAGTCTTGAATGTAAGCAGGCGTCCCTGAGAGATCGAACCACCAGGCGCTTCTCAGAGGCAGACCGTAGTTGGTGGACAGGGGTGTAAGGCTGGAAGTCTGGCTGTAGGTTGGTGCAGTCCTGTTAACCGCTTGGAAGGCCAGTACAAGGGTCTTGAATCTGATACGAGCAGCGATGGGTAGCCAGTGAAGGGTGATGAAGAGAGGGGTGACGTGGGTGTACCTCGGTACGTTGAAGATCAGATGTGCTGCTGCATTCTGGATCTTCTGGAAGGGATGGATTGCACAGGCTGGGAGACCGGCAAGGAGCAAGTTGCAGTAGTCCAGCTTGCAGAGCACAAGTGCCTGGACCAGCAGCTGGGTCGAGTCCTCCGACAGGTATCTCCTAATCTTCCGAATGTTGTAGAGTGTGAATCTACACGATCAGGAGACTGCAGCAAAATGGTCGGTGAGGGTGAGCTTGTTGTCGATGGTGACCCCAAGATTCCTGGCTGAGGGCGATGGAATGACCGTCGTGGAGTCCAGGGTGAAGGAGAGCTCATGGGAGATGGATGGAGAAGCAGGGACGAGGAGTTCTGTCTTAGCGAGGTTCAGTTGGAGGTGATGTGTGGTCATCCAGGCGGTGATGTCTGCTAGACAATCCTCTATCCAAGCTGAGAGATGGAGTTGTGTGTCATCAGCATAGCAGTGGTAGGAAAAAACGTGCGAGCTGATAATTGGTCCAAGTGTGGTTGTGTACAGGGAGAAGAGGAGAGGTCCTAGGACTGAGCCCTGCGGCACACCTGTTGATAGGGGCCGATGATCAGACACGTGACCTCTCCAGGAGACCTGGTAGGATCTACCCTCGAGGTAGGAGGAGATCCACTGGAGTGCAGTGCCGGGGATGCCCAGGTTAAGGAGAGTTGTGAGCAGGATCTGATGGTTGACTGCGTCAAATGCTGCAGACAGGTCTAGCAGGATGACAACAGATGATCTCCCTGCAGCTCTGGCAGACTGGAGGTCATCAGTGACCAACAGGAGGGCAGTTTCTGTTGAGTGACCACCAATAAAAGCCTGATTGGTTGGGGTCGAGCAGGTTGTTCTGTTTGAAGAAAGCAGACAGTTGATTAAAAACAGCACGTTCAAGTGTTTTGGACAGAAATGGTAAAAGAGCTACTGGTCTGTAAGTCTGATAGGTATTAGTTGGTCATGCGGCTGTTCATCACATCTGTGTTAGCAGTTTGACAGAATCCCAGTTCTGCAGTGATACTGTTAGTGTTTACGTCTGTTAAATCACTTCCACATAGGATACACCCATATTTCCTTACTCCCAAGTTCTTCCTCAGTCCATATCTTTTCAACACAATCTGGAGCACCATCTGAATTGTGGAGTAATTTGAACTCCACCCATTAGTCCCCCATTCATGTTTTTTTTTCCTTGTATTATTTCAACCCTTACAGTTTCACTTGATCCTGTATGCTGCGTCTGAGGTTCTTTTCTCTTGTGGTAGGTTGCTCAGGAAAGCTGCGATGCCTGTGACGCCTCTCTGGTTGCGGTGGACTTCAACAAGACCCGCACTCCGCTTCCTGCTGGCGAGACCCAACACACTGGTTGTGTTTTCTGTGATCTGGTCTTCCAGGATCTGGTGGAGCTCAAACATGCCACCATGAGGCACTCCATGCATCGGGGTGGGGGTGCAAGACGAGGACGGGGACGAGGCAGGGGACGCCGTGGCAATCCTAAAAAACCTAAAGACAAAATGGCTGCCTTGGCAGCTTACTTTGTATAGTGTCTGAGTATAGTGCGTGCTATGACACATAGTATGAAGGTGTATTGCAGTAAATGGACTTCTGTTTTTACTGTAACTTTACACTAACTAAAATATGTATTGAAATAAATGTTGCTGTAAGTGTGTTTGTTCAGTCATAAAGTCATATTGTTTTCAAGGAAACATTCTTGAAAATGGTGTCCAAATACTTTTTGTAGTGCGACACTTTTGAAGTTTCAACAATTTGAGCTTGAACAGGCATGTTAGTTAACATTCTTACACAAGTACAGTTGGTGTGTTAATGCTATCACATGACACCGTGTTCCATTTGTATGAAGCTGTGGACCATTTATCATGGGGACATTTAGTAAGTTAGCATGCTTACTTTGAACATGTTGGCAATAAAAATAAGAAATTCGTTCATTTCATTTTCCATTACCTGGACAGATTTTAGTTTAGACTTTCAGATTTTAACTTTGAACTTGATTTGATCTTTACTTTCCATTATTCAAATTGCCATTTTTCTGTATAATTTGTCATTCGTTGTCAAAAGTATAACTAACAAGTCAATTACTCAACTAGTCGATCAACAAAAAAATTATTAAGAAAATATTTTGATAAATTATTTTAGTCCGTTTTTAAGCCACACATTCACTGGTTCTCAAATCTAAGAATTTGATGCTTTATTTTGACATTTTAGACTGATGGATTGAATAAAAAAAGGAATGTGAATATATTACCTTGATATGTGGGAAATTATATAAAATCTTTTTGACACTTGTGAGATTTCCCTTTTCTTGTAATACATTTTTATGGCGTGATAATCATTTGCAGTAAAGTAAGATATTACTTTATTTCTCAATTTCTTTCTTAATTTCCTGCTTCTATTGTATGTTTTAAATCGGCCTACATATAAAGGTATGGTCCTTTAAATGTTCAGCGGCAGGAGGAGGGGTGTATAATGACGTACAGGAAAATGGTCCAATAGGGTGTTGATCAGACGAAGTACGTCGCAGAAGTATAACACTAGCCCAACGTTATTGACACTGATCTTGTTACCAGCAAGTCTAGCAGCTCAGGTTGGTGTGTGTGTGCTTTATCAATGCATTTCTCTTTGTCTCGCCACAGGGCGTGTTTCAGTCAGCCGTCGGGCTGTAGTTGGAGGTAGGCGTACTGTGCTAAGAGCTTCCAAGTTAGCTAACCCCACGTAAAACTAAGAAACGGACGTGTGCTCGTCGGGAAACGTTGTTAACGTTAACGCTGTCATATCTAAAGTAATCCCGCCAGTAACGACCACCTTGATTCTATGTTGCGTACTGCATGTTCGTGTAACGTTAATGTCTCACTAGGGAGGATAACTTGGAGCACGTTTGTTCACATCAAGCAAAGTCACAGCGCGTAAAGTTCTGCCATTTGTACACTTTTGAGAAAACAAAAAATAGAATAACGGAAAACTTTCAAAATGAGTAGCGTGCGTTGTACGCGTTTGGTAGCTAACGTGTGTTCCTGTCAGACAGGAAAAAACATGGCTTCCGATACAGCAGTTAAGTGGAAGGTTAAGGGACGTTTCATTTACTGTGGTAAGAGAACCATCCTCCTGAACGCTGTCTGAAACAGTTTCACATTTGTGAAAGCTTTATTCTATTTGTGCAAATGAAAATAAGAGAGATGTCCCTGTTATTTTCACACCTACACCACATCAGACCAGGTCCAGATCCAAAACCACTACACCTAGACTTGTTAAATCTGGACTTGATTATTTCAGAAGGATCCAGCTTCCAACCCAATACGTTTGTAAAGAAATGACATGGTATTGTTGGCTGTTATTGTGCCCTTGTCACTTAGGATGCTGAACTTGGGTGGGGTTATTAAAGAAGGCAGCTGCTGGAGTAGGACTAAAGCATCACATTAGAGCTGTGTGGAAGGTTTGTCTGGCATTGTTGGCAACCAAAGTAGGACCAGTAATGCCATATTGGCTGTTCTGTGCATCTTAAACCACAAGCCATTTCATACTGGTATTGAGTTTGCATTGCTAGTGAATGTCAATACTAAGCTAATTCTTACTATTCAGTAACTTGACAATGGCAGGGACAAACTATGGAACTGGATTTATTGTGTCATGAGGTGCAGTGATAGGCATCACATTAAAGTTTGATCTACTTGTGACTCGTCCACTCAGGAGGATCCATAATGTATTTTTAACTTTTCATCTACTCACAGGTATAGACAATCCATTTCATTTATTCAGTCTAACCAGAAATGGATAACAAGTATCCCCATCCCCCTCAGCAATGTGCACCCAGAACATGTACTGTCCTTAAGTAAGAAGAGGCAACCGCTTCTAGCTTACCAGCTAATGGCTTCTCATTGGCTTTTGTGTAATTTAAGCTCATTCCTGCAGACAAAAGACAAAATTGTGAGATAGCATACAACATTTTGACCTACTCAGTCACAATTATGTATTATAGTAACATTTTTGGTTTACTATCATACATTTGGACATATTTTAATGTAGTAAATCTAAATCTTATTTTTAATAAAAGTATACTTTAAATGTTTAAGGTAAGTCAAAGTCACTACATCAGTAGGTGTAGCGTTTCATTTGTATTTCCTGTTGCTGTTATGACAATAATAATGTAGTCATACTGATTGATTTGTGAGTGTATCTCACAAAGTTGCTACCAAGTGAGCATTTCCATCTGTCATGTATACTGCATCAATTGCCCATCACAGTGTCAGTGAACCTTGAAGCATGCTTTCTCTGTCCCTCAAGTCTCCGCTTGTGACCTGTGAGCCCTGACCCCCAGTTTACCTGAGAGCTTACTGCAGCCGGAGTCTGCAGGATGGAGGAGGAGGCCCGGTGTTTCCTGGGGAGGTTTGTGGAGGCGTTCCCAGCTGCTTTGGAGGAAGGCAGTCTGTTGCCTGACAGCCCTCAGAGCCGCAAAGTGTCCCTGGAGGAGCTGCATGGGGAGAGCCTGGAGCTGGGCCTTAGGCTGCTGGCTGCCAGGTATGAAGGGGAGGGCAAGTACACAACATGCAATTTACATGTTTGAATTCAATTTTATTTAAATAGTGCCATATCATAACAAAATTATTTTAGGGCACTCCCTCCCATGGAGCAGATTAAGACCAACTCCGACACATACAAAGACCCAACGTTCCCACCATGAGCAGCACTAGGCAACAATGGCAAGAAAAACTCCCTTTTAACAGGTAGAAACCTCGAGCAGAACCAGGCTCTAGGTGGGCGCTCATCTGCCTCGACCCGTTGGGTTGAAAAAAAGGGGGAGGGGGGCAGGAGGAAGGAGAACATACAGTAGTAACAATAATAGCTTCAGCAGGAACACGGGGGCAACCACAGATCCAGACTCTACAGCGCTGGAGGCAGAAATACCTGCAGAAATCTTTAGAAGGAGAGAGAGAGAGAGGGGGCGAGAGAAGCACAGCTATGGGAAGAAGGTGAATTAGTAACAAGCATTAATGGGATATGAGTGTGTACAAATGGAGAGGAGAGAGAGGAGCTCATTGCATTCTAGAACGTGTCCCAGCAGTCTAGGCCTATAGCAGCATAACTAAGGGGGGGCTCAGGGTTCACCTAAGTCAGCCCTACTATAAGCTTTATCAAAGAGGAAAGTCTTAAGCCTGCTCTTGAATGTGAGGAGGGTGTCTGCCTCCCGTAAACAAACTGGAAGCTGGTTCCACATAAGAGGAGCTTGAGCTTGAGGAGCTAGATCATGGCAACCCCGGGTGAAAAATGCACCACAGAAATTCCGGGAGAGATGCCATGTCTGTGTAACTCCAGACTTCCCCACCATGCATTCTGCACAGTCTGCAATACTGATATTGACATCAGTCATCAAGGATCAGTATTTAATAATTAGAAATTGAACAATATAAAATTACAAAGCAATGTACTGGCAAGTGCTGTGGGATTAAATTAAAAGGGACACAATTGCAACAAAAATGATAATACTAGCTATATATTCAGGTATATCCCCAGAATGACAATAACATCAAGATGTCATGTTAGCGTAAGATGTTGTTAGCATAATTTTACGATATCTGTAGCTGACCATACTGACCATTATTTAAAAAGATGTTCCTTGATGGCAAAACTGTCAAGCAATATGGCTGTACAGATGTACATGAGCTGAGATGTTTTTTGGCATAAGGTGGGACTCAAGGTTGGCAGGTCTGGATTAAGATGCATGGTTTTGTTTCCCCCTGTAGCAAATCTGGCACAAATAATGATGTTTCGTTTATACCAAGCTGGTTTTAATAACTGGTCACTGGACACAAAAGAAAAACACACACAAAAAATCTTGTAAAATAGGTAGAGGAGGGCTTAAAATTTCAAACTGCCAATTAAATGCCAGCTTCACATTTCAATAGAAAACTATACTGGACTAAGGCAGATAGCTTTGTCTATGTAAGACTGAATAAAGTTATCCCCCTATAAGAGGGGGGTGGAGGTGGGTTTAAAATGAAACACATTATTATGTATTCATTAGTATTACATTCTATGGCTATAGTTTTAGATAACATTAAACAGTGTGTTATAGTTTACAATTCTAAAGAACACTCAAAGTGCCCTGGTGCTGCAAGATTCTATCTTCTCAAACTCAGTGGTTTTTTTGAATGGGTGTTGATCATTTGTGATGATTATGTTGTTGAACAAGTGTTATCAAGCCTTTGTTGTTTGTTGTTTTCTGCATCAATCCAGAGGAAGAATACCATTAGACTTTTGCAAATAACCACAGTGATATTAACGTCCGGATTGACCTAAAACAACTGTCATCCCTGGGGCACCCAACACAGCAGCAGTTTGTGACCAATAAACATCTCTTACTGCCCCCCCCCAATCAAAGCAGTCTAGAACCGGGCCTGGAGGCATCATTTGTGCAGGTTTCTTCAAAATCCAACCACGGGTGTCTGAGGCATAATTTATGACATGTCAGAAGAAACTATTAATGAACTCAAGCACCTGTCTAGGTTGGGTGGACATGATGTACAGACAGATTCAAACCAAGGAGTCAATTCAACACTATGGTAATTTGTGAATAAGCCGCTAATGTTGATGTTTTAGATTGCATTATATTACAACAAGATGTTCATGGTATTGCTTCAAATGCATGTATGCTTTAGTGACCCAACCACAAATAAATCAAGAAAGGTGGAATTTAAGGATCATACGACTTGCCAGTGGACTTTTTCCATTTTAATCTGCAGAAAAGTCAAAAGTAGCCGGGCATTTATATATCCTACAATCTGTAAACACTCCAAAGCCAAAGAAATCTTTGTGCAAGCACCATTGTTTAGGGATAATTTTGTCTAGAAACAAAGACTATACACCACAATGATGAATGTGGATGCTCTTTTCCACTGAGCAAGGGAAGATTGGGCTGACCCACTTTAGACCCATATGTGAAGGTGATGTATGGGAGGAAGGAAGGAATGAGGCACTGTGTGAAGGTGTGAAAGAAAAGAACGCTGTCGGGATTTCCCTCCTACATTTAATTGCTTGAGTTTATTGCCAGTTTATAATTAGCATGTCGGGCCCATCATCTTCTTTCTTTCTTAATCAACAGCAGCTCAATAAACAGATGGTTACACTTATTTTTGGGATTATAAGCGATAGTAATAAAATATTAAAAATGTAATGACTTAGAGCAATGAATTATTGACCAAATACTGAGCCCTGTGGGTCCAAATTTGAAAGACTCAATATTAGACTTAAAAAATATCTGATGGTCACAGTTAGGTTATGGTGTGCTGTTGAATATACTCTCTCCAGTCTGTGTTCCTAATTCCTCTATTCAGAGAAAAAAACCCCTCCATATTTGAAGTCAAACTCTAATGTAATGGCTATGTTTGGCCTATTTAGATCAGCTGGGATTTGTGAGGTCCACTGATAGTTGCTGCAAGTCAATGATACATGATGCCTATAAGGATGCAGGGTAATTGCCGGTTACATCACAAACATGACAAATTGCCTCCACCACAGTGAGGTCCCTCAAGTGAAACAAGGCGCCATGAGGTCACTCTGAGGTTAAGAGTGTTATCGGCTATTGACCTTGACTGTTCACTCTCACTTGTGCATAGTAAGGGTTGGCAGGGGATTGAGGTAAGAAACTCAAATCTGATTCTTGAGTGTTGGGTAAGTCAGCTCAATGTACATCAAGCACCATTTTACAATTACATTTGAAGGACTTTTACCTGTAGATGTTGGAATTTTGTGCAATATTAAAGGTTAGACATTTTTGAAAATAACATAGATGAGAAGATAGATACCACTCTCATGCCTGTGCAGCAATATTGTTTATGTTTTTACACTTTCTACTAATTTAACAAATGAGATGTGACGTGCCAAATAATTTGTTACCATTTGACAGTGCAAGGCAAGAAGTTTTCCCTGTATCCAGTCTTTGCACTAAGGTAAGCTAAGTTGACCTGCTGCTGGCTGCAGCTTCATATTTCCCATACGAACATACCATCTAACACTCACCAATAAATTGAAAAAGCATTAAGCATCACTTACATTTGTTTTTTGGTCAAAAAACAAGTTAACACATAATCACTTTTTGTGTCCCATCATTCATAGAGAAATTGTACCCAGAAACATTAAACTTGGAAATTTGAAAGCATAGCTTTGTCAATGACCCATCAATATTTTATTTGTCCACATCAAATTTGCCTTTGGAGCTCATATTTTTAGATTGAATACGTTATGCCATATTTCAGTGGGTGGTGCCCCATGTGTATCCAAATGGAGAATGCGGTGCAAGGATGATAACTTGCTAACTCCCTTGATCTTTGCTTGGCTTGGCTCCATGGCTGAATTCTACGTGGTAATGGTTGCTGATGCTATTTTAAACAAACCATGGGGGATGCATCTATTTTGCATTAAACCATTTCATTCTGACAACTCTCCCTGGGCTGCTGACAAATACAAGTTTCAGAGGCAGGATAGTTGCATACATGAACATATTTGGACATGAAAGCCCCTGTGATATTTCATCCATGGTACTTTCCACAATCCAATTAGGTGTTTTGGAATACTCTATGCATGATAAGGACATACAGATATCTTTAAAAAAAATTGTCATCACCACCACCACCACAAACAGACACACAGGCGGAAGATTTACACACTGTAGTATACTTTCACCTTTTTTCACAAAATGGATAAATACAGCAGTCTTTTAAATCAAGTCCTGGTCTAAATATATCTCACTCACTCTTACCTTTCTGTGTGTAAACAGGCAAACACAGGACCACTGAGTCCCTGTGGGTGCGGGAGGCAATTATTTGGAGAAAGCTACATTGTTACAGGTTGAGGGAGGGATGTTAATTACCTTAGTGGATTCACAAGATGCTGCCTCTTCCTTTTCTTTTGTTGAGTCTCTTTATGGACTAATTAATTATGAAACAATGCACAGGTGATTCATATGAGAGCAGAAGATGTTTAAACCTTTCTTCTTTCTTTCACATGTACACAGAAGCTAGGAGAAGGCTTTTTATCATATGTCAGAGAGGTGCCCGTAACTCTGCATAATGTACAGGAAGCTTTTAACGGAGCATCAGAAAGACAGAGGGCTCAGCTCATGGGAGGAGAGTAATTTAAGGCACAGACATCAAACCAGTCATGGATTTCCAAGTAGTCACCAATTAGGGGTTGCAGCTCTAATTTGGTGATTTTATACTATTATAACTGAATAATAGAGGTGTCTACATTTACTGTACCTGGGGAAATAATGGTGGTGAGAGCACAGACAGTATAAAAATATGAACATAGGCTAGCACTTGGCATCTCCTGTATGCATGTGGAGGGAGTTTTGGAAGTGATTTTCACACATTTCTGGGTTTAAATATACACTTCTTTAGTGGTTTCTTGCTTTCACCATCAGGTCTCTCATATGGAAGAATTCCACATTGAGACTATTCACTCATGACCTGACTCTTTTTCTAGAGTTGGCAAATCATGACACCAAGGAAGAAGAGCCTTCTCCAATCCCACACATACTGTCTAAGTGATGGCATTTAAAATGTCTTTTGCAACTAAAAAACTATGTTATCCCCACAGCAAACATGTCAACTTAACTGTAATGAAACAGGGAGAA
The DNA here is from genome assembly GCA_036023655.1 of Nannoperca australis. NCBI lineage: Eukaryota > Metazoa > Chordata > Actinopteri > Centrarchiformes > Percichthyidae > Nannoperca > Nannoperca australis. The sequence continues at coordinate 10,698 of JAVQJD010045732.1, forward strand.
GGGTGATGAAAAGTGTATAGAAGTCAATGTAATCCTCGACATCCCCCTAGGTGTGGTGTTGTCCTTAAAGCATCACACTGCAGCTCTTTTCTTTGGTTGAATCTTGAATCATATCAATAACATTCTGGTACTTCATGTGCTGATGTGATGGCCACTTCTGCTGACAGCGCTGTCAGGTGCATCATCAACTGAAGCCAACAGGGGTGCTCAGGGGCACATCAACATTTTATGACTTAACTAGAATTACAATGCTGACTTTTAATGTTTTATATTAATTATAAAACAGTTAGTGATTCATCTGAGAGCATATATTTTTAGGCCCTTGTCTTCCCTTTGAATAGCTATAATATGCCGGCAAAGGTATGAAGACACAGGAGTGTCAAAGGTAAAATCAGTCAAGTAATTATGCCACATATACCAACACACACACACACACACACACACACACACACACACACACATACATATATATATATATATATATATATATATGTATGTATAAGTTTAACCCTGTAAGCTTGTGATCATTGTATCCATTGACAATGCTGAACTTTTCACACCTCAGTCGGAAATCAATAAATTATTACAGGAAAAACTGATTTGCACTTTGCACACATAATGTAGACATATTGTATGATCATCTGTGAGTCAAAGTGCATTTAAGTGAGTTCATATGGTACATACATACAAGGTTTCTGTCTGTGGTCTGATTCACAAACGAATCATAAAAAAATAACAATAACAATAACAATAATAATTTTTGCAGTCTTGCTTGGTATTTAGTTGAGTGGAGGAGACCCCTTAGGCTCATAATGTCAGGTCCTACTGAAGCAATCCAAGGACCTCTTCTTGTGTGTTGTGAGGTTTTATTACCTGGCTGGACTGGGTAATGCTGGAAAATGTCTCCTTCTGAAACGTTTACTGTGGTGTCAGGGGTGTTGTTTTTGCAGATGGCTGATGGGCAGCCATTAGTTATTACAAAAGCAAATTTGAATGTTTTAGTCAATATATCAATGTCCACCTCTCTTCACTCACTTCTTCTTCCCCCGTGGATATCTAGAAATGGTCCCCACTTTCCCCTTGCAGTTTCTCTATCTCTGTGAACGCCTTGGCTCAGGAAAGCCATCATGCAAAATTATTCATGTTCACGTGTGAAAACCCAAAAATTCTGAAGGGTCTCTATAGTTATGACACTAATTGCAGCTGTTGCTGTTGTTCTTGACATGCAGGACATTGATGGTTACATGTACTTGCGTGATCCATTTTTTCTGCAGTTGTTTTTTTCCACCCTTTGTCATATTATTATTTTCCTCCCTCTCACTTCCTATCAACCGTAATATATTTTATTTTCCTTAAATTTAAACTAGCAAAGCCAGCAACTGTGACCAGTAAATTGGCATCAGTGAACAAGCTCAAAGGCTTTTAAAGACAAAAAATTTCAATATTTTTAGTTTCATTCAACCTCACCCAACTTCTGTTCCTTGACATATCATCAACAATATCAACAACCATGTGTCTGTGTTCCCAGCAGTTTCACAACAATTCCTGCTTCAATTCTTAGCCCTCCAGTGACTGCCACCACTTATATAACAATAACAACATGGTATCAAAGACTCACAAAAGTCTAAATGCCTGGGACTCCTCACCGATCAGTAGAGCTAATGAAGCCTCATGTAGGACAGTCGAAACATCTTAGTTAAATATGATGCAGTATAATAAAAACACAATGATAACTTTGCAGGACCCCTGGGATTTCATTATAAAGTCATGGGAGTCTCAGGACTGCAATGGGAAACATTCTTTTAAATGACCAAATAAAGGGGGAAAAACTAGCTGTGGTAACCAAATGGTAAGAAAAGTCTATCTGGAGCTCTGCTGCTACAGTCATACCAGCTTTGAAATCAAATATCGGCACCCACTGATGAAATCATACATATGTAAGATAAATGAAAGGCATGCAGCCGTCTACCCTCCTAAACCAGACACAGTAACAGTAGCTTGGTGTCTCTCTCTGTCATCTGTAGCAGGGCTACAGACAAAAACGCCTCAGGAGAGAGGCAGCTCTCAATCATCAGGGACCCACTTCTCTGGCATTTCTCTCATTGGTGTATGCTCAACTTGCATTGAAAAGGTATGCAGGGGTCACCCAAATCACACACATCTGAATTCTTAACTTTAATTATTTGGTTCCTAATTTTGAGAAACACTGTTATACACTACGTTATACCATGGCAGCATTAACAATGACAGACTGTTTGCAATTAGAATGAAATAGATAACAAATATTTAAAATATATTTTTATGAAGAATGAATTAAACTAAATTTGCTTTGTGGACTGAATAGCAGATGAAGAATACTGGCAAAGCATCTAAATATAGCCAAATCAAAACAGCCATAAATAACAACTAAACAGCAGCAGACATCTGTTCCACTGAGAATGTGTGTATCTTTTGCACCATTTTAGTTAAGCATACAGCTTTCTATAACCTCCAACTAGGCCTACATGCTGTAATGTCTCTGAAAATCATACTGTTAAATCATTTCCATACTTTATGCACCATTTGCCATGGTTATTTAGCCTTGGGAAACGTTTTTTGGTTCAAATTGTACAAAAGAGAGAAAAGGGAGATCACTATATGCAGTGCCAGTAGATTCCTGACTAACCAGTTACTGGGGTTTTTGATTAAATTCTTTAAAGTATGCGTTTTGTTCTCAACATGGTAAGTGGACAAAACAGTGGAAAATGACTACGGGAATCCATTTCCAGTTTTCTCCGCCCTCTATTAGGTCTGTATTGCAGCAGCAGCAGCAGCCAGCCAGCCAGCATGCCACTGTGGGCAATTCCAGATTGGCTGCAGAAAGCAGCCAGGACAATGATCATATGTTGATCATTTGAGTCTAGTAGGCAGACAGGTTTAGGATTTTTACAACACTTTCTGAATTGACTGACTGTTACTAGTAATTAAGACTGAAAAGCAGGAGATCTCATTAGGTATATAGGTATGAGGATGGTATGAGGAGGCTAAGGAGAAAGGCCACAAAAAAAAAAACAGATCAAGGAGGGGTCACACAAGAGGATTTTTACACCTCTCCAAAGTCCAACTTCATGTTCTCAAATCTCAGTGTGTGTCTGGTCTGGGAGCTGCTAAAGTCTGACAGAATATTTTATAGTGTGAAATTTAAGATGTCAACCCTCAGCATTCTTGATTACCAATTAACTGCTCGCTAAGCCACACTTACTGTTGTTGCACCTGTCAAGCTTTCCATTCCCACATGCAATTTACAATGACAATGGTGGCAGATTTAACAGAAATCTATAGTCATTTTTGAAACAATGGGATAATGATTTCAGACAAACAGCACTTGTTCTATTTGATCACCTCCCGTATCAGTTCAAAGTTATTCTCAGTTACTTTGGCTCACCTAAGTAACCAATATATGACAAAATATGGTTACATAAATACATATACAATATTTAACATGTACTTTAAAAAAGTGTACTTCAAAATAATGTAATTAAGTCCAACTAACTCCAATTAAGAATACTAACTCTGCAATACTTAAAGTGGTATTTCAGTGTATTTAAAAAAAT
>JAVQJD010045741.1:0-12092 GCA_036023655.1 Nannoperca australis
TTTCTTTAAAGTTAAGACTAGTTTAAAGTCATCTTCATTGAAAAGTACAGTGCTTTTCCTTCAAAAATAAGGACATTTCAATGTGACCCCAAACTTTTGAACGGTAGTGTATATAAATAGCTATATATATATACACATATATACATATATATACATATATATACATATACACATATATATATACATATATATATAGCATGATTCATGATTCAATAGCATGAATGACTTAAAACAGTCAGAGGTAAAATTAAGCTGTTCAACTAGTTCCTTTGGCTGTGGTGTTTGTCTATGTAGCAAAGTGCTGCTGAGTTCATCCAGGTGGAACTGACATGAATATATAAAGTTCTAAGTTCAAAATTGGTGTGTACTCCATCAGCAGAACTAGAGCTGACACACACAAACCAATACACACCGACACACACCTAGAACCAGACACGTGGACACACACATTTGTACCACATTTTCTCCCTTTCGCTCTCTCTCACACACACACACACATTTAGATGTCCAATTCCTGTTCCACATCTTACTTAAAAATGGAATGCCAGGTTGCATATCTTTCCGCTCTGTCATGATTTTATAATCTATATTTTCTGCAAGAATGCATGTAAAGATTTTGCTACTAACAGCACATAATTGGTTTATGGAATTCGAGGTAGTCTTTGTCGCAGTTCAGTTAAAGGTTTCACAATCTATTGTTGAAGGAAAAGCAGAACTTTCCTCCACCTGACTGGGATCATTGCATGATGAATGGAGGGGAAAATTACCTCTTGCAAAAACAAAAAGTTGCTAAAACACAGAAGCAGGGACTTCAAAAGAAAACACTGTTGGGGGTGTCCCTGAAGATCATACTGCAAATATGCTGCAGTTGTATTTTTACTGAAACTGTGGGAGTCATCTGCCGACATTAAAATGTGAGTCTATTTCCTATTTATAAGCTGATATTTCAGGCTGTCAGGAGTCTGTGGGAGGCACTGTATTTCATAAAACAACACATCTCATTGTGGATTATTGTGTGTTAATGACTAAACTAAGCTGCTACGGATGTCTCCTTTGTTATTTCCTGATTTGGTAGCAAGACTGAGCCTCTTTATCAGACAAATGTTGCTGCAGCATCATCCAGAAGAGGACGAAAATAATTCCCAAAATTACTGGGTCAGCAATCTGTGTAAGAGGAAGGAAACTTTCCTCAAGTTTCTCCCTCACCCTTTGTGAAAAACACTAACTGGAAAGTGAGTAAGTAAGAGGTAACTGGCAGCTGCCTTGGCAGAGGTACTGTAGGGTCAGCGGGTTAGCAAATGCCCTCTATTTCAAGGTAAATACATCTGTGCACAAAATTGGCGACATTGTTACATTCACACAAGATCTCTGCTGGAATTGATTGAAGGCAGGCCCTATTAAGACAACATATACACTTAGTTTGGCTAGTTTGGTTACCTCCACATAATGTGCTGATTGTGTTATGTATAAGTTTTGCGAGAATGATGGATTGAATTTAGTGTTAACTGTCTGATTGTGCAATAATATAATGTGTTTGTTTTCAGGGCACTTACCTCTGTCTCCTCTTCAGGGTGTTCAGGCTAAAAGATGTCCTATGTTATCTGAGCACTTATTTAAAAGGTTTAGGGAGATACAATATGGCAATTAGTGTAGGAGTGTTGGTGTACTTAAATCTACTCTCTAGTATATTTGTATTTTTAATGTATTGGTAATGTTTTTTGTAGTTTTGACATTAAGTGAGGGGCTTGCCAGTGGCAGGCTATATAAAGCTGCCAGTTTCCATCAACCGCTGCTGCTGCATCTAACCTCTGCCTCAAGTCTCCTGCTATTTAAAGTCCAGCCGCTACACAGCCATCCTAACAGGCCTGTACAGTAAGTTGACAGTGTTTTACTGTGTCTATCTAAAATGAGCACATAGATGTTACATTTAAGATAAGATACAATAAGATCAACCTTAATTAGTCCCTCAATGGGGAAATTGCAGGGCATACAGTAGCAAATGTGCAAAAAACAGTAGTAGATATAAAATATAAAAATAAAGCATGCTATATAAAAATATAGCATGCAGAAAGAGCTTTTACTGAGCACACACACCCTTGACTTGATTCTCTCCTGTGGGATAGAGGTGTCTGCCCCACGTGTGTCCTCTGTCTCGTCCGCCGTGTTGGACCACTTTCTAATTAAATTACCACTAACCTGTCCTTCTAATGTTGGCACCAACGTTCTTACTACACGCCATATTGGCCCGTCAACTTTAGTGGCACTTATTGAACAATTGCCTGCAGTCTTTGCTCCTTTCTCAACAGCAACAGAGGCTGTTAAAATTGTACTAGTGACTTAAACAAAGCCCTTTCTGCCCTTCTAGATTCAGTTGCACCTCTTTCTATTAAACATAGACATTTAAACAAAGGTCTACACCCTGGTTTACAGTTGTAACACATGCTTTTAAGTAGGCCTGCAGGAGAATGAAGCAAACATGGCAAATCTCTCTTTTGACATTGTCTAAACTGGTTTAAGCTTCAAAACCAACTTCCTGTCTCCTTGACTCTCTTCCCCTCAGTCCATCTTTGACCTACAATGCTGAATAGTATTAATTGTTTACTTAAAAACTGGAAACTTGATTCATGATCTCTCAATAAGTATAGACCAGTCTCTAACCTTCCATTCTTTTCAAAAGTATTAAAAAGAGTTGTGTCCCAGCAACCTTTGGCTCAAACAAGTTCCAGTTTCCTTTAAGGCCTGTCATTCCACTGTAATGGCACTGACTAAAGTGGTAAATTACATTTTGATTCCAAGTGATTCAAATCTACTTCGCTATTTCTATTACTGGACCTCAGTGTGGCTTTTGATACCACTGAACATGGCATACCTCTATACAGTCTTTAAAACTAGTCTCTGGCCTGCCTCTTGCATTGTTAAAATCTTATCTTTCTGGAAGAACATGGTGTTTCTTATAACATGATATCATCATTTTCTGATGTGAAAAATGAAGAACCTCAGGGTTCTGTTCTTTGTACTCTGCTTTTATCTTTATATATTACACGAATTATACGCAGCTTTGAAATTAATTTCCACTGCTACTGAGATGCTGGTCATTGGCCCTGCTCGACATCAACATCATTTTATCCTATTCTCTTTTTTGATGAGCACATTAAAGAAATCATCAAGAGTGCCTTTTTCCACTTTAAAAAACAATCCAAATTTTTGCTTTGTTGCGTGTCCTTGGCTGATGCAGAGATCCTATTTCAAGCCTGTGTTTCATCGAATTGGATTGCTGCAATGTTTTGTTGTCAGGCCTACTGCCCACAACTACTGAAAGTCAAAACGCTGGAGCTAGGCTAGGATCTTAACTAAAACCAGAAAATGTGACCATATCTCCCCAATTTAAATTTTATTGGCTCCCTATCAATGTCAGATCGGACTTTATGGTGCTTCTGATGACTTATAAAATTGTAAATGGGCTCATCTCTTCTTATCTCTCTGATCTCATTAAGCCTTACATACTATCCTGTGCTCTCTGCTCTCAGAATACTGAGCTCCTGTCTGCCTAGAGTTAAAAAGAAGTCAGCTGGCTGCAGGGCCTTTTCCTGGAATAATATTCCTGCTGACATCAGACACTCTGACTTTAAATTAATTTAGGCTGAGAACTCATCTTTCACTTTACCTTTCAGGTAGTACTAATCCTTCCATCCTCCAGGCCTCGTATCTGTTACCACTTTACTTTCGACAAGTCAGTCTCAGTCTCAGTGAATCTATTAACATTAGGACATGTAGTCCATGTTTATCCTGCCGACAAGAATTCAACACAGACTGCAAACTTTTTGATATGAAGTATGTTTCTCTTACCCTCTGCTGTTTTTGTGGAGGGGTTTTTCCTCGTTCGAACTGAGGATCTAATGACAAAGGGTGTTGCATGTTGTATAGACTGTAAAACACTTTGAGGCAAATTGTGATTTGTGATATTGGGCTACATAAATAAAATTGACTCGACTTGACTGTACACATTGGTGCTCACCAGAGGATGAACCATTTCCATTTTTGACACTTGATCACCACCATTAGGCCAAATATATCTCTTAATCAAACAGATGGATGATTACTTGCACATTCAGGCTCCCGTGAGAATGAACTCCTATGAATCCATAATACATAAGGAGAAATGTTTTCAGTATGTTGTTTGTTCACTTTCATATTGTTTTCTGAAATAAACATTGCAGCTTGTAGGAGTTGCTAGCAGGGTTGTAGCCTTGCGCCACTGTTACACCAGCTGTTGCCCCTCTTGCTGTTGGCCATTATAGTCTCACAAGGCTATTAATTGGCAGTCTTTCACCTTGATTAAAGGACAACGGTTTACCACTGACAGCATTGCCTACAGGTGATGTGTTTGTGTTGGCAGCAGATGGTTGCATGTGTTGGCTTTGGTCCTGCTGTTGTCTTGACTAATGAACTGGGCGTGTCAGCTTCTTGTAAATAGAAACCAAACCAGCATTATTGTATTAATCGACTTCACCCCAAGCCTGGTGGAATAATATCAAACACATTTGTCGAGTGGCTCTAGGGAAAGGAATGTCTTTTGGTTGGCTTCTTGGTCAGTTGGCCTACTACTTTAAACCAGACCATAAACTATTATTCCCTTGGAATTTGGTATAGACATCCATGGTGTCCAGAGGATAAGTAAAATGTAGTACATGCATTCACGTTCCCCTCAGGATGAATTATAATAACTTTGGTGTTCCCCTGACTTGTCATTTAGTGCCACCATCTGGTCAAAAACCTGAATATGCCCAATGGTTTGTTTATGTTTGTGTCTTAATACCTGTAAACCTAATGACACCTAAAGCCATCAAACTCAGATGTGCTTTTTCTTTAGTGCTATTTAGCTAATGTTAGCATGCTAACACACTAAACTAAGACGGTGAGAAAATTAAACAATATTATCATTATCATTTAACATTATCATGTTAACATTGTCATTGGGAGTATGTTAGCATTCTGACATTAGCATTTAGCTCAAAGCACTGCTGTGCCTTGGTACAGCCTCAAAGAGGTATTAGCATGGCTGTAGACTCTTAGTCTCATTAAATAAAGAGTAAGAGAGTATGATCAACTGCAATTCATTCACCACAGACATCTTGACTATAACCTTCTCCCGCTACTTCTGCTTTCTTTCATACTATCACTATCTCTTTACTATTAAGTTGTATTGAGCTGGGATGAGCCATGGTCTTATAAATGAAGCGTAGGCCAAGACTCGTTTAATTTTGAACCAATTTCCTAGCTCCTGTGAATACTTATCAAAGGAGTCCAGCCTTTAGCATAACCCTTATAAACTATACGTTCTCCAATTTCCTTTTCTATTTTATTTGCTAAATAATTTAGTAGCTTGCTGTGAACTTGAGGAATGCTACAGATATAATCTTCCATTTGTGAGATTATTTTTTTAGACCCCAAGGTGTCTTTTCCAGTGTAGTAGTCACCATTTTTTTTTTTAAAGTTTTGTGGGAACATTAAAGTCCTTGAAGATCTAATTTAAATCCTCACAAGTACCCGTGTGTGTGTGTGTGTGTGTGTGTTTAGAAGCTTAAGTAGTTACAGCCTTTTCTGAAGCACATACTGGTTGTCCTTTATTACCTCTGTAAAGGGCCTAAGGCCTTGCAGACTTACAACAGTTAGCTGTGCAGCCATAAATTCCCTGGCGTGGTCCCTAAGCAAACTCATCCATTTTGCTGCATGTATTATAATATTTTAAATGCACCTGATACTCTTTTGGAACTAATTGACCACTTTCTGTGGAAACAAAGCATCAAGGACAAACAGAGACCCCCTCATGTGATTTCCGTGAACATGTTCTCTACAGCCTCAAGAACTCATACACATACGCTTTTCCACACAAACACATACACACACACACACACACACACACACACACACACACAGACCTGCTAAGGTCTAACAGAGTTCAAAACTCAAATCTTCTAAATTCCCCTGTGTGCAGTCTTCCCTCATATGTATTTTAATGAATCATTGTCTCAGCAAAATATGCCCTCAACAGCAGGGGAGTTTAAAGACCAGAGGCTCTGAATGAACCTCACTGACCCTGGAGATACCCCTTTCAAGACATGTCTCCCCTTTCTGTACCGTTATAATGTTTTTAAGACACGTTTTTACATTCCTCAAGTCAGCATTTGCAACAACAGGCTTTGTCCACAGTAACTCCAAGGAGTGCCACATTTTCTTTTTGGGGGGGTGGGGCTGTGTGTGAATGAATGCGGTTTGCTGGCGTGAGCACTTTGTTTCCAATGTGACTGACACCTGACACTGTGAGCGGCATATTCTGCATAACGCTGGCTAAGCACATTGTCGTCTTATTATATAGTAAAGAAAAGTTTTGGGGAAACTTGTTATGGACAAGAATAAAGCACCGGCTTTGTCATTTCACACATTCAAATGGATGCTGACAGTAAAGCATAATTGGACACTTTTCAGTAGTATCCTGAAGCTACCAACTGCAGCCTCTCCTATCGTACTGGCCTCTCTTTGTATACTCACACCTGAAACTGTCTCAAACACAAGTTAAATGATTAAATTATATAAATTAGTTTATTATTTTTGTTTTGTACAATTTTAGAATGAAAAAAGGGAAAGGAGAACAATACAAACGTTTGGGCACCCCAAGAGATTTGAGCTCTCGGATAACTTTTACCAAGGTATCAGACCTTAATTAGCTTGTTAGGGCTATGGCTTGTTCATAGTCATCATTAGGAAAGGCCAGGTGAAGCAAATTTCAAAGCTTTATGAATAAAAAACTCCTCAACCTTTGTCCCAACAATCAGCAGCCATTGGCTCCTCTAAGCAGCTGCTTAGCACTCTGAAAATTAAAATAATTGATTCACACAAAGCAAGAGAAAGCTATAAGAAGATAGTTGTTTTCAGGTAGCCATTTCCTCAATTCATACTGTAATTCAGAAATGGCAGCTAACAGGAATGGTGGAGGTCAAGTTTGAAGACCAATAAAACTTTCAGAGAGAACTGCTTGTAGGATTGCTAGAAAGGTATATCAAAACCCCTGTTTGACTGCAAAAGAACTCCAGGAAGATGTAGCAGACTCTGGAGTGGTGGTGCACTGTTCTGCTGTGCAGCGACACCTGCACAAAAATATGACCTTCATGGAAGAATCGGCAAAAGAAAACCATTCCTGCGCCCTCAACACAAGAGAACATCAAAACAAGCCTGATGCATTTTGGAAACATGTCCTGTGGACTGATGAACTTAAAATAGAACTGTTTGGCCGTAATGAACAAAAAGATATGTCTGTAGAAAAATGGGTGCAGAATGTGGTGGAAATCTTAAAAAAAAAAAAGGGTCTCTGAATCACCAAAGTCTTTTGAGCATTTATGAATGGAGTCAGTCTGACCCTCGAGCATCAAGCTTGGGAGTCTTGGGCACATGCTTAAAACCAGAATGTGTCCAGAGTGAGGTCCATTTTCACAGGAGTGCAGCCTGGAAAACCTTTTCTCGCTGATTTGCTGAGAGTGAGTAAAAGCCAGGTTGCACCTATCTACCTGGTCCTAAACAGTTGTGAGGGGAAACCTCTCAATCTAAAACAGAAAAAATACAAAATTTCATAGTAAATGCAATTGGCCCTTCTTGTACAGAGCAGCAGAATTGTCTGTCCAGTCAAGTTTATTGTTCAGGTAAAAACACCCAGGTACTTGTAAGACTTTACAATGTCAATGTCCAGTCCCTGGATGTTCACTGGTGTGGGAGGAGAAAGTTGTCGCCTCCTGAAGTCCACCACCAGCTCCCTGGTCTTCCCTGTGCTGAGCTGGAGGTGGTTCCTCTGGCACTTTAGTGAAAACTTCTGCAGGTAACAAGTAGGTGTGTTGTGGGTGAAGTCTGCAGTGTAGAGTGTGAAGAGAAACAGTGCCAGAACCGTTCCCTGGGGGGCCCTCGTGCTGCAGACAATAGTGTCGGAATGACACCCATTTTTACCCCTGTCAGTCATCCTCCAGATGTGAGCCATGTCCACCAGTCCTAACCCCCCAATCTGTGAACATTGTTTCCCCTCTGTTCATGTAAAAGTTGATTGACCACAAGTGGACGCAATTGTCTGTTTGCACTTTGAATTTCCTATCAACATCTTATCTTTGTCTTTACATTGCAGGTTAACACATACAGTTGACTGAGGTAACTGGTAATTGGTCATTACCATTTTGTACCATTGTGATCTTTTGAACTACTGATTTACTGTCGCATTCCACAGACGAACTGTCACACCTGTATAATCAGTAACACTACCGTTAAACCTTCCTAAAGCCTCTGATATGTTCTTTATCTGGTATGCTGATGCCAACCCCTACCACAGTCAAAGCAAATAAAACTCCCATGGTCTCTGATTAGTCTAAGAGAATAGGAAGAAGGAGAAGAGACTCGTGTACCGTCTGTGGGAGTGATGTACAGACATAACATGATCCTTTCCAAAACTTCTGTCCCCGTCGTGAAGCCTTCTGGTTCCAGACATTCTCTATAATTTCAAGAGCAGCAAGATTATTGGCTTTTGCATCAACAATTCTCTTTTTGTGCCATTGTGTGTCGGAGCATATTCTAGCCACAAACACGGAAAAACTATTAACAGTGTTATTACAGATATTACACACAAAGTCCCTCTCAGCCACACAGGCCTGGAAGTCAGTGTTTGTCTCTGAAGTGTATATGTGCACTGTGTTTGTCTTGGTGCAGATGAGACAGCGCTTGGCTTGCGTCTCTATCTGTATTGGTCAGCGCAGCCCCACTTAAAAAATGTCTGTATGTGTGCTGTGGGAAAGATTGTCAAGTGGTTCTGGAATTCTCTTACAGTGATTGGAAAACTGTTTTCCTGTTTTACCTCTAAATAAAGGGGTTTAAATAATCTGGCTAAACAGTTGATTTACTTACAACCTCCATGATTACCTGATTGCTTGTGTTTCTACTATTTTGTAGGGATGTTAACCATGTTCCCAGATCTCATATTTTAATAGGCCAAAACTACAAAAAATGGGTTGTAATAAACAACTAATCCTTTAAGATTGTTGGTAGAATATTTCATTATTCCACATTCCCTTCAAGGTACGGGATAAAGTCAGGGGATTTTTGTTTTAAATGCATGAGCTTCCAGCCAATTATTTCTTTTTAATTAGTGACAAGCGCATCAGGAAAAAAGGAGAGGACAAGAAAAAAGAAGCATGAGGAAGGAAATTAATTCAGCTTGATTAAGTGATTGTTTATGAGGGACCAGAACCATTAAGTAGAATGTTATTTTCCCTGCAATCTCTTTTAAATAGCCCTTGTCTTTACACATTGCTTCATATCCTGCTGCACAGCTGTTGTTTGTCACAAGCTTCAGATTAAACGTGTGTGTTTGACTAAGATTTGGATATCCATTGCTACAGATGGATGTCTTTAGATATGCACTCCCTCTATCCCAAGACAAAAGACTTGATTTCAGTATTGCTTCATTATGATGCTGTATTTGTCTTCTCTGTGGATGATTGCTCAACTCGCTCGTCATCCAATAAAGGAAAGTATCAAGACAAGACTGTTTTGTTAATGGTAATGAATGACATTGGACTATTTCCTTGATGACCTTAGTCTACTGTGGGCAACTGATGTTTTAAATAAAAACGAGTGGGTGTCAGTACCCCGTTAAGGTATTTGTAGAACATTTTTAAGGTAAAGAGAGCCTTTATGGATATATTTCTACTTGTATGGGAGGCAACAGGTCATACTATTGTCTGTTTTTGTATTTTTTGGGGTGTATGTGTTGCAGGCCCCAAGTGTGAGTTACCTGGGAAAAGAAGATTTGTCTTGTTTTATATATTTACATGTTACATTGAATTATCTTTTCCTCTCTTCATCTCAATCACTTTTAACTATTTACAATTAAAACTATTTGCACTTTGTAACATCCAGCGTTCACACATTAAACTATGAAACCACTGTTATAGTTCTGAATCCTTTTCTGCCACACAGAAATAGTTCATTCACAAAGTACTGATGTAAGGTCTTTATGTGTCCTCCAACCCACATTCAATCAATGCTGCTTCCAACCTATTTTGCAGTTTTACTGCTGTCATCAGGTTTTATTAAAAACTCCAAAAAAATTGGAAAAACACAGGCATAGATGAAAAATACGATGGTGTGATTTATTATGCTGCCCTCCCAAGGTCCACATATTTACAAAAACATACGAAGAAAAAACTAAATATTATGTACACCAGATTACAAAATCCTCCAAAAGGGAGTTCCAAGGAAGCTCCTTCTAAACAGGTAGCCACTCCTACTAAGCTTATTAATTGCATAAGAAAATAAAGTGAACACATATTCCTACCAGATAAAGCACCCACCCTTCTTTAACCCAAATATATGTATATATATATTTGAAACAAGGATTTTTTAATATTTTCAGAAACATTTTCCTTCAAGCAAAACTATTTGCAGCAAAATATAACATGTATGTGTGAATGTATATGTAAATGAAAACAGAAATATCAAGTGTGAACCCTGGGTCATGCTATCGAAATGAGAGGGATAATGGTTTATTTACTACTTAGCAAGAATGGAAGGTGGTGGGGAAGGTGTGTGTGGTGTATACAGTAAAAACACATATACTGTATATGTATACTATACACTAACCATGAATCTCGCTCATGTTTACTTACTGTGACACTTGTATTGATGCTACTGCAGTGATTCCCAAAGGGTGCTGCAAGATATCTTTATTTCCATTCTGTGTACAATTTTAGTGAGGTTTCATCATTTACAAAATAGGCATTCATTTAACATATGAAAATAAAGGGAATAAGCAACAGATGACAACATATTAAAAACCTAGTTACAGCACAGGGTTACCTCAGTAATGCCCTTCGGCATGTTTTTCACGTTTATCACACGTCAGAAAAAGCAGCTGGCAGAGAATGGAACTGTCAGGCTCGGAAGAACGGGGACCCAGAAAGCAGACATAGGCAGAGGAGAAACAGTCAAAATACTTTATTTTCAACTCACTTGGAACTTGAAAATGCAGGACATGAAAAGCAGGACATCAGGTGCAGGAACTCAAACGCAAAAATTTGATGTAATGAACAGAGAGCGAACAAAGGAAACCATCAGACTAAATATACAAGACAAACGATGGGAACAGAAACAGGTGGGCGACAACACACGTGCTTAAAATTAAACTAAGGAGGGAATCAAACAAGGACAGGAAACTGACCCCAAAACTACAAAATAAAACAGGAAGGAACAACCCACAGTTTCTGGGCCATGACAGGAACGTTTTGTCAGCTGAGACAAGCGAACCTGAGCAGGCCAAAATAAGTAAAGTAAGGATGTACAGTTAAAGCTACTTGGCTTATGGATTTTTGTGGATAGAATTCAATTCAATTCAGTTCAATTTTGTTTATACAGTCAGGTCCATAAGTATTGAGACATCGACACAATTCTCATCTTTTTGGCTCTATACATCACCACAATGGATTTGAAATGAAATGAAGATGTGCTTAAACTGCAGACTGTATTCACATCCAAATCAGGGAAAAGTGTAGGAATTACAACAGTTTCTATATGTGCCTCCCACTTTTTAAGGGACCAAAAGTAATGGGACAATCTACTCAAGAGCTATTTCATTGACATGTGTGGGCTATTCCCTCTGTATTTCATCATCAGTTAAACAGTTAAAAGGTCTGGAGTTTATTCCAGCTGTAACATTTGCATTTGGAATCTGTTGCTGTCAACTCTCAATATGAGATCCAAAGAGCTGTCACTATCAGTGAAGAAAGCCATCATTAGGCAAAAACACTAGGTGTGGCCAAATCAACTGTTTGGAACATTCTTAAAAAGAATGAACGCACCGGTGAGTTCAGCAACACCAAAAGACCCGGAAGACCGTGGAAAACAACTGTGGTGGATGACAGACAAATTCTTTCCCTGGTGAAGAAAAACCCCTTTACAACAGTTGGCCAGATCAAGAACACTCTCCAGGAGGAAGGTGTATGTGTGTCAAAGTCAACAATCAAGAGAAGACTTCACCAGAGTGAATACAGAGGGTTCACCACAAG
>JAVQJD010045743.1:0-48523 GCA_036023655.1 Nannoperca australis
CACACACACACACACACACACACACACACACACACACACACACACACACACGGACACTATATTTTCAGATTGTCCTCCATCACACTACCATAGCTGACCTGTCTATCCGGCTCAGGTTGATTAACATTATGGTATAAATGTGACTTCACAGTGATATGTGACAATAGTGACCAGACAGAGCTTAGTGGTGGGAGCCAGTACTTTGTTATGATGTGCAAACTGGTACTGACGTACAGGAAAAAGAGGTGGAAGAGCTGTTTTTATATTCTATTTTAGTCCACCGATTTAGCATTGCACTCCTATAACGTTGTCGGAAAGAATAAGGATCAAAATCGATGCAGCAGAACCAGACATTGGTTTGAGATTTAGGTATGTTATACTAGTAGTAATGTAGCCTCGAGCCACTAGCCTCAAGCAGAGATGAGAAGGCTCAGAGTTCTGATAAGCGCAGTTT
This sequence comes from Nannoperca australis, assembly GCA_036023655.1. Lineage (NCBI taxonomy): Eukaryota > Metazoa > Chordata > Actinopteri > Centrarchiformes > Percichthyidae > Nannoperca > Nannoperca australis. The sequence goes on from JAVQJD010045743.1 coordinate 455, forward strand.
TCTCAAACTTTTACTCTTCAGCCGCAACCCCACCACTCAATAAATTAAATCTGGCAGGAGCATCAGCATAGGTTGTCAATTTGATTGTCAATCATCCCAACCCTAATACACACACTCATTGTCATTTTTTACTTTCCCATTGAAATGTGTCAAAACATATAGCACAGTGTAACAAACCATCAAGATATGCCACTCATTGAAACATTAGTTTAAGGGAATTGTGCATACATTATGCAAACAGCCAAGAACAGTGCTTGTGTGCTTATACACACTAACAGGAAAGCACTTAGTCTGAGTCTGAGTCTGCGGAACTTACATAAGTAAGGTGGAAAATGCACAAATATACATACACGCACACAAACAAGCTATGTCTAGACAATGCGATCAATTCCGCCTACCTTCATCAAAGGTGAAAAGAAGTTTATTCTTCAGTCTTCACTTGCATTTCTCCCAATCACAAGTTCTGATTTCACCTGTGGCACTACTCACTTAGTTTGACTGCTCTCAACCAGAGTACCCACACTTTTCTCTGTGAGGGGGAACAACATGATCAGGAGTTTATTGACTGCGACTACTGTTTTATCATGGTTTTGCAGGCAGAGAAGAAGCACAAGAGCTTTCAGGAACTCGACCGTTTTATGCACTACTACACACGCTTCAAGAACCATGAGCACAGCTATCAGGTAAACAGGCCTGGCTTTGCCTTCCAATTATGTTTGCTTTGCATAGTGTACAAACATGTAGTGGATGTAGCCAGTGGGAACTTGTCATCTGGTGTAAAACTGGCACACAGGCTCATAGGTGGGCACACAATCTAATACAGTATACTGTAAAATGAAGAAAGTATGGTATTTCTACAATTACTGGACCATTTTGGTGATTGTTGTGTAAGTAATAATCAGACTTTACAATGCATGATTTAAAAATGTCTGCTGGTCCCACCTTTTGTTAATTTATTTAGCCTCATATTAATTGGTTGGGCAGTATTCTCAAGATGTTTTTACTCAACAGTAAAACCTAACAGCGTATGTCTTCCTCACAATAGCTGGAGCAGCGCCTGTTAAAAACGGCCAAAGAGAAGATGGAGCAGCTCAGTCGAGCCTTGAGTGGAAGTGAGTGTGCAGTCTGCCATAACGGTGTCAATCTTTACTATACATTTAGACACATCTTAATGTAGTCCTCTGATATTGAGCTGTTGGAAGTAGACAGGAGGGAGAAAAACCACAGGTGTTCAAATAATGTATTAGCAAACATTGGGTATAGTTGTCATTCAGCAGACATGTCTAAGTCTCGAGAAAGTTGTGCTTTAATAAGCTTTGTCAAGAGACCTTCAGCTGCTTCTGTACAGGTAATTACAACCTGTTAAGCACAGCACTCTGGTTGTGGATGTGCTTTTGTTGTATTAAAGAACAGATCACAAGCATGATACTCACTGTGGATTCAAAAGTTGTTTAGACAGCACCTGCTCTTCCTCTGCCAATCTACAGTGCATTTAGTACAATGGAGCTGTTTTGTTTCAGGATTTAATAATTTCGTTCTGATCTGCTTAGATGTGTAGGTAATTTAGGCTGAAATACAGCATGCATTCTATAAAAGCAAAGCAGATACTTATTTTGGATATTTGACTCTCTCTCCTTCTCTCTCCCAGGGGAAGAAGGGCCACCTGACACTACATTCATTGAAGATGCGGTCCTAGAACTGCTAAAGACTCGCCGCATCCTCAAGTGCTCTTATCCTTATGGGTTCTTTCTGGAGCCCAAAAGCACAAAGAAAGAGATCTACGAGCTTATGCAGGTTTCAGTACTACTTATTCACAAAAAACGTTCACAGGAGCCAGTCTTATTTGGGTCATTAGAGATGTGGGACTAAAGCTTTCTACCCCCTGATCTTCCGTCTGCCCCAGTTATACCTGCATATCTCAGCTTTTAGTTAAACATCTAGTGTTATATAATTTATGATTGCCTGTAGGAATATACTTACCTGCTTTCTTTTTTATGTTGCGGCATTTTAAATACTGTAAAATGAATGGGCAAGGCTCCCATAGGTCTTTCTTTAAAGGCTTGTTAAATAATACTTTTTTAAAGTAGATAGATACCCAGTCAATGGTAGGGCTACTTCTAAAGTCACTTTGTCCTTGAACATCCCACTTTTGGGAACAGATCATTTTATTTATTGTACATTCATACTTTAACTTATACTTACTGAGTTTCCGGACAAATCTCCCAGCCAGCTCTCTTTCTGTCCCCAGACTGACTTGGAGATGGTGACTGAGGACCTAGCACAAAAGGTTAACCGGCCTTATCTGCGAACGCCACGCCACAAGATCATCCGTGCAGCGTGTCTGGTACAGCAGAAGAGGCAGGAGTTCCTGGCCTCAGTAGCCAGGGGAGTAGCCCCCAATGACTCTCCTGACGCCCCCAGGCGCAGGTAACATACGGACACGCAGCTCACTTAATGTCTCAATCTAGTCTTTACAATGAAAAACATAATACTACATTACTTTAGTTTGAAATGAGCTATAACATTTCAGCAATTAATCTCATCGTTAAACTGACAAGATCTCTCTGTCTCTTCCTCACCTGCAGTTTTGCTGGTGGAACATGGGACTGGGAATATTTAGGCTTTGCATCACCTGAGGTACCATCACCGCTCTTAGACAAAATGTGCACGTCTTTTGACACTGTATATTATTATAGCCTCACAGATTTTGGACTCAAATGCATATCTTTATATTTGGGATCTCACATTTCTCATAACATATCTGAAAGATTGTGCCTGTTTGTGGCTAAAATATTCACAATTATATTACTGTCAAGTGACAAACTGTACATCAACCATTTATGTTAAAGTGACAGAAAACTGCCTTCATTTTTATAAATGATTTCCCAAATCTACAGCATAAATCAAACACCAACAGTATTATGTAAAATTAACATCAATTGAAAAAATTAAATTAAGACTTTCTCTGTCGAGATTTGTCGTAAATAAAACTAGACTCAATAATATTAATGCCACCACAGTATGCAGCCAAATGGATGGATTAATCCCTACAGAGGATGCAGTGACATTCTACTTGTAGTTCTCACCTGAAAGTGGTTAATCAGTGTGCTTAAAACAGATACCTTTTATCTGTTAATATCACACCTAATCAGGATTAATAACTTCAATCGTGATTATTATATAATGGAATTATGCAGCTCTGCATTTAACCTTTTTTAATAAAGGCAGAATGTATATCTAAATCCTTTTAATATTGCTTGTTTGACTTTGTGTAACAGCATTGACAAACCATAATGACCCAAAGATCTCCATGTTTTTCAACACACTGGAGCAAGCCAGATGGTTCAGTGTTCCCCTGTGCACCCAGTTGAAATGATTAAAAGCACAGTTCTCTGGCAAACACCTAAGCAGGCTGCCCCAGATCATTGCGCATTAGCAACAGGCGTTTGTAGTTAACTTCTACAGTCATAAAAGTGTCGAGCATATAATGGTTTGATTATTGACCTGCCTCCTTTTTCTGTAGAGCTTGATGCATGCGCTCAATAGTGGTGAACAAGTCAATACACTGCAGTTACTGCTCTATGTTTCTATTATTGTTTAGTTTCTATACTGCAGCATGTTTTAAACACACAGGCTTTTCATCTGGAACCCATTCACTCAGCTTAACAGCTCCATCACTCTTTAGGCTCGTAGCGTTGCGTCCTTCTGAAGGGCACAACACAAATATTCAAATCTTACGCAAACCTAAGCATCCCAGGTTATTGTGCATACCTTTTAACAGCATAAAGCAGGCATTTCCCTATTGACAGGAAAACAAATGACAATCTGCCAGTTTGATAAATGAATTTTGAAAATCTGTATTCTCTGTCTGCTCAGCACCATGCAGCGAGGCACAGGTAATGCTCTGTAAAGCATTTGATTACTTAAGGTTTACAGAGTAAATGCGGGATAATTATTTTTTTATCCAAACCTGGACTCAGTTTGTGGTGTTTGCTATCTTTCCTGACTAAAAGCAAGCTAGCAAACAACTCTGTAGCTTGTCTGCAAAAGTCATATGCACACCGATGCCAAGGATGTCTCAAATTAGTTTTTATTTTTTTTTATGTAGCACACTAATCATAAAATATGCCATTAGCTTGTATGAAGTACTTTGACAAGGCAACAGAAATCCTTTCCAAATCCAGGAAGATCCTCACAACATCATGTTACAGGTTTTTGCCACTAATCAAAACACATCGGAAAAGTGAAGAAGCAATCAGGATTAGAAAATAAGTTTATGTTTTGCCACACTGTTGGTCTTAATTGGAAGTAACTAGGAATACTATCTGTGTCTTTAGCTGACTATCATCTCTGTCAGACTTTAATGTGTATTTAATTGTTTACTGCACTATGTTAAATCACTATTGATTCTTCAGACAAATGTAATATACTAGCCAATTGAAGCACACCCAACCAGTTAAGCATACAAGCCACAAGAAAATAACTATTTAAGCTAGGTGCATGCTTCAAAGATGTGGCGTATCTTCAAAAGAACCAATTATCAATGTAAAACTCCGGTGAGAGGCCCATCTCACCTCCACACTCTTTTCTCCAGTTTAATTTAAATAACAAACTTGAAGCTTGAAATACTCTGTTGTTGACAACAAATTATTTCGGGCATGTGTATCTATGAAGTTCCTAGTAAATGTTGCCAACAGATGCTGAACTCCAAGCCTTTCTAAAAAATAGGTTTTTATTTTTGTCCCCTAATTAAGAGCCACTTTCTCTGAGCTGCAGTAGTTAATGGGAACACTATAGAAATAATCAAAGTCTGATGACACAGCCTCAAAGGCACAGCTACAGATGGTCCATTCCACCGTTCCTACAATGCCTGCAGATCACTTCATAGTGGGCTATTTTTAGAGCGGTGGAAAAGTTTGGGTGACATGCTTTTGATTATAAGAATGTGACTCAATGACTTCTGCAAATGTATGAGATGATTGAATAGAGAATACAGTTGATTATTTCCTGAGGCATTGATGTGCACATGTGCAAATTCACCATTTACTTTGAGTAAAGACAATGTGCAGCTATAGCCTCAGTCAGATCAGGAATACATGGCAACTTTTTTGTGGCCAGAAAGCGATATGTTAATAATAAGAGTTGAGGACATTATGACTGGATAGACTGCAGCATGAATAGAAAGGGATGTAAAGAAATGTAAACTTGGTGTTAATTGTGTTTTATGAAATGTTTTTTTGTGTGCGTGTGGTTGGTTTAAGGAGTACGCAGAGTTCCAGTACAGACGGAGACATAGGCAGCGGAGGCGAGGCGACATGTCCAGTCTCCGTAGCAACACACCCGAACCTGATGACCTCAGCGACAGCATTTTAGGTACTGCAGTGAACATATATGTTCCTTTGTTGGGCTATTTGTTACAGTTCGTTATTTGCAAAACATTTTTTTTCATTAACTTATTCTATAATCCGATGAAATCATACATGTGGATGATGTGAACCTACAATTCCTGGTTCTGACTGGCCAGTTTTTTCACACACACACACACACACACACACACAGGCAGTTTGGGCTTTTGTGGTGGTGACGTAGAGATGGCAGAGATGTCAACAAAAGAGAGGGAGAGGACGGTTGCAGCAAACATGGATGATGTGCATAAAAAAAACATAAAATTAAATGTTAATGCATTGTATACTAGTGCAAGTTTTTCTAATCTATGGTAAAATAATATCTATACATTAAATTAAACAACATTGATGAAGTCATCCTCCCTCACTTTTTGATCAACTGATTTGTACACAAGGGCACTTGCCCTATGGGAAATCACACCTGCTCAAATTCAACAAGCCAATATTTCTAATCCATCAGTCTTGTTCATTACAGTGCTGCTTTGTTTTTGGCTGCGTGGAGTGAAAGATGGACACAGTTTGCCGTTTTGAAGCCAGCTAAAAGGTTCTGTTGTGCCAAGAAGGATTAATTGATTTCAGATGAAGATACTGACTTGGGAAAATGTTGAGGGCACATACTCATGCTAATATTTGATCATTTTGTAGTGAGCACTAAAATGAAGATGATTTTCCTTAAAGTGGTAATTAGCAAAGTTTTATTGTTATCGAAGAACTGCTGTAAAGAGTCACTCTAATGACAGTATTTTGACTATGGCTGTTTATTTCTTTTTCTACAAAGACGCACAGGATGTCGGAGGTGGACGCAGGCAAGGTCCTCTGATGGTGAGTGCAGTTACCATTTTCAGCCCTCGAGACTTTTCAGATAATGTCAAAGTAGTACAGCATTAATCTTGCTGAATTGATTTCTGAAGAGCTTTGTTTTTCTTATAGTCACTGTGGCGTGATAATGCTGCAGTACGAGCTAAAGGCAATCTTAAGAAAACATTTTTAAAAGGTCTGATGCACTTCCTGCTGTGTTTTTGAACACTTAAATTATACAAAAGAGTCAAAATTCAGGGAAAATAGGACAAGCATGCAACTGACTGATTCTTTGAAATTGCAGAGCAAGAATAAAATGAACTGCTGCCTGCAGGTGGCACAAGTGTCAAAACTGCAGCAGCTACTATTTTCTTTGTCTGGAGATGTTCACAGTAGGTGGTGCAGGTTGGACTTGCTGTGAAATTGCTGGTGCTCTGTAACTGGATGATATTGGTTTGGCCTGCATCACTGACACTGGGTATCCTGTATTTTTTTGTTGTTGCAGGGTCTAGGTTCTTTGGATGATGATGACCCTAACATTCTACTGGCCATTCAGCTGTCACTCCAGGACTCTGGGATGTTAGGGAGTGGGTCCAACAGTGACGTCCTTGCCAATGAAGCCTCACTTGGCGCTATCGGCACCTCCCTGCCTTCTAGGCTCGAACAGAATGCTCCAGGTGTAGGGGCCCTCCCCAGAGCTTCACTAAGCAGCTCAGAACTGCTGGAGCTGGGAGATAACTTGGCTAGACTTGGAAACATCAGCATGAGTAGCCAGTACTCTGCCGCCGCTGGTGTTCCCGCCTCCGTACAGCACTGCACTGACCGGGCCTACGGGGCTTCTGTGCCGATACCCGTGGCTCCAGGGGGCAGCAACTCATCGACAGGCCTCTTCTCCTCTTCCAGTGACACGATCGATTCGACCACGTGCGGCAGCCACGACCCGTCCTCGTCCTCTGCATTAGCAGCCAATGCTAACTTGCTGGGCAACATCATGGCTTGGTTCCATGACATGAATCCTCAAGGTATCACCCTGGTCCCCTCAACCTCCTCCGACACTGACTCGAGCCTTGGAGCACTCCATGCAGGCGGAGGAGGGTGCCTGCAGGATGATGAGAAAGGTCGGGATGTCCTGCCTGAAAACAGGAAACCTCATGAGGTAATGGCAGATGCGGGTTTCTCTCAGCGAATGAGCGACAAGGAGGAGAAGGAGTGTGCTGTTGCTGAGAGGCCGACCCAGTTAGATCTAGTGGGGCTGGACACCATGCCGCTTTCTTACATGGCCACCCTTGAGACAGGTGGAGATCGTGCCGAACGAGGAGGCTCAAAGGTCTGCCATGTCGACACGCCGCAGTGTGACTCTATATCAGACCAGCTGCCCAGCACCAGCTCCTCTGAGTGGGAGGAGCAAGTGCACCTGGTATGAAGTGATTGGCTGAGAAGGAGTTTTTTCAGAAAGGCCAAAAACCACTATAGAGTGTGAATTACATAGAGGTGAGGAATATGTGAAGTAGCTATTCAGGTGGAATGTATACAGAATGACTAATGTGTCGGTTAGTACTCGGTTGGAAAGTGGGAGGAGACGTGTTTAGATTTGTAGCTTAGTCCAGCATTGCAGTCAGATCGGTTTGCTGCATTTACTGTATTTTCAGCCCCCTAAAAGACCAGCCCTCCTGAAAGGAAAACAATAACTAAAGGAGAGATTACATTTGATACGTTTTCAAGGAAATATTTTGTAAAATGTGCTGAAATATGAATACTTTGCTTTTTCTGAAATCAATTTTAGACGAGATATGAGACTTTAGCGTAGTGCAGGTGTTATTTCTTTTCCACTGGAGTAAAAGCCTACTGTATATGTCGGAATCAAGTCTGAGGGAGGTTTTTCAACTGTACAGATGAATATTTAGTTCCAGTATTCAATCTTTGGGGTACAGGCTGGGAGATATTTGTCGCTCCTGTCAGAATCTGCCTACTTATTAGGTGCCAAACACTGACTGGCAAAAGCACAGTTTGCAGTCACCAAGTGGATTCTTCAAAGCAAATTGTGCCTACTTATTACAATCTCAACGACTCAGCTAAACTTAAATGTGAAGGTCTCGAGCTATATTTTTATTTGAGATTGCGGCTGAGTGATATTTTCAAATCTAAAAGCTCTAGTGTGCTGTGTAAATCTGTAGTGTAAGACCATAATGGTTGTGTACTTTATTATGTGAAGCATTCACACAATTTAGATGAATTATTCAAATGAAAAGTTGGTTGGCCTGCTAGAAAGCATTTCAAAATTGACTTGACAATGGTTATTCATCTCTTTACACATTTTCAAAGGGAAATGTCTGCTGATCTAAAAAACAACAAATGCTGATAGGCCATTGTCATTCAGTTCAGAATGAATGTGTGAGTACTGCAGCTCAATGTGGAGCGTGACAGCCTAAGTAGACAGTGAGTAGTTTTGTTTATACACTGCAGGAAAGGCCAGTCAAAGAGATAATCACATTCAGACTCCGGTGAATTAATTAATCAAGCCTAAGTCACTGTAATTTATCTCCGGGTCCTATTTAAGTGTAATATAAGCAAAGCCTTCTTAGTGTTCTGCAGTTGTCCCGGGCTGCAGGGTAAAGCATGGAGAATTCATGAATGTGTATTGCATCTTAAACACACGGGGAGTCCATGTCTTTGAAACGGTTCTCTACACAGTGCCTTTATGTCAATCACCATTATTGAATTCTTTTTCACATTTTTCTGAGTGCTAATTACACAGTATTTACAGTGTAAACAAAACAAACACCTGTTACCTTAAAGTTATTTCTCTCATAGTTTATAGTGTGCAAACATGAGATCTTGATCTAAATATGTGTAGCATGAGGCTTTTTGTTGGTTCTAGTAGTATTATGTTAATGGATAACACTGATTTTATATGATTTGGTTTAAACGGTTAATGTCATACTTTCAAATCTTGTTCCCAAATATCTTGAAAAAAGGTTTTATTTCTCTTGTTTTGTGTGCAGAAGGCTTTCTTGCCCTAAATTTTGAAATGGTTTTTCTGTGGTTTAGAAATGAAAATTGCTGCACTGACTTTGGAATGAGTTGACCCAATGTATGTTTATTCTGTATCTTACCTAAAGACACTAATATGATGGAAAGTTGCAATATAAAGTAGGTATTTATTTGAAAACAATTTGATCCATTAAAGGAAATGGATTGTGAATGACCAATATGAAATGAAACACATTGATCAGTGATTTTCCTTTTAGACTTGTGTTTTTGTTTAGACTAATGTCTGACTGAAGTAAATGACCTTCTTTTTCTAGCAGACCTATAGAGCCACATTCAATCTACAGATAGTGATTGCTTTGACAAGTGTCTTGAAGTTGTGAAACTGAGTGCCATATTTGTTGGACTTGGTTAATGTAAGTGGGTTAAACAGAGGGGATAACACATGTTGCTCTTTTTGTGTAACAGTGTGCTGTGCATGAAATGGATAGTGAGTCTAAGTGGAATTTGTACTTCCTTTGTATTTCACCTCTAACGTCCAGGTGATTTATTTTAAAATGGCATATAACATTTTGTAACTCATTGAGATTTTCTATTGTAAAGCAACTAATCCTTGAGATGCTATTTGCACTTTCATAGTCTATACTTGATACATTCCCTCTTTATATGAAAAATGTGTGATGCCAATAAACTTATGTGTTGAGTTTTAATGTATGTTTTTTGTGGAGGGGGCGGGGGGGTAACTGAGATAACTACATTCTGAGCAAACATATTTTGGGGAGAGAAAAATCACAGAGCACCCACCTGGTTTCACGGGAGTGCTACGACTGACAGATCCTGTACTTTAGTGGAGTTAGTTTGGTTTCTGGAATCTGGATTTCCAAAGCCATCTTTAAACTTCAGGACAAAAAACACAATTTGATCTTTTCACAACAACAAGACTGTTTAAACTTTTTTAAATGAGGCACAGATCACAGGATGACTGAACTACTCTGACGTATGATAATATTGTAAATTACTAGGCTGAATTGACAATAAGACACATCACAAACATCCCTGCCTATTGAAAAATGAGAGCAGATGTCTGTAGGACCTATATACATTATATATATATAGGTGTGTATATATACTGTATACATACATACTTTATATATTCTATATGAATCTAGATACATGATGCACTTAACAGTTTGATACTGTGTGCTGGAGGAGTTTCAGTGTTTCTTTAGGGAGGCCACTGATGGAGGTGCAGTGTTAGCGGCAGAGGCCGATGAGCTGCAGCAGGATGAGGAACAGGAGGACGATGTCCAAATAGAGGTTGAGAGCAGCAAAAATATACTCCTCGGGAGACAGTTCATACTTCCTATGTTTCCCACCCAGGATAAGCTGCGTATCAAACACCAAGTACTGCGGAGAGACGGAGAGAGATGAGATGATTTGATGCTGACATCTGAGGGCAGCGTGTTCGTGTGATGAAAGAGACAGAGAGCCTGTTACAAGAATCGGTCTGAAATAAAACACAGGCAGTATTTCTTTTCTTTGAGAGGGGACTGTGCAGATAAACAGGCCGTTTAAATAATTGTGTAGTCAGAGTTGTGCAGCTGAAAATAAGTTGTGACTTGCTGCTGACAGCCTGTTCAGCTACGTGTGCAGTCACAGTTTGTTCCTGACGGGATGGGTCACAACATTTGCTGTTAATGCCAAAGACACACAGAGAGGTGGCTGTGAAAATGAAGCCAACTGCTGTTAAGCTGTGCATAATTGAAATTAAAGGGCACGAGGACATCAGAGTCTCTCTTTACACTAACTACTGTGACAGACACTGGAGGCAGACTGCTTGGCCCCGGGATCTAATTTCACATTGCTGGACTCACTTGACATTAAGGCTTTTTTCGATGATGATTTCTGTCATTTTAAAAGGTCATTTTAAGTCTGATTTTGACTCAATCTGTGTTGTAAAAAAAATAAAAATAATTCTGTCGTTAAAGTTTGATTGTACTTACTAAAGAAAACAGCAAGGTTCCCAGGCAGGCGTATACGATGTAAAGATACTGTTGAAAGAATCAGAGACAGACTTTCAGCAACATAATTTACTTTATACTGATGTCTTATTATTTCTTCCACAAATTGGGGTAATATATATGAATATATATATTCTAGTTGTTCTGTATGGTAAATATGATGGTAACGTTTATTTTCTGTTCCTGTTCATTTGTCAGTGTGTAAAAATTGCAGCTGAAAATGAATTGAATGCTTATTTATGTAAATTCCCTCCTTAAGCCTAAAACACCAACTGCTGTCACTGTAAACAGCAGTCTACATTTAAATTCATCAGTGTGAGATCAGTGCAACTTCTGAGAGGTTTGAGAGTGCACGCTCTCTTCTTTATAGCCTGCTCAGCACACAGGTCAGTGCCAGTGCATCCCGGGGATAAAAGCTATGGGGCTGTATGTACTGTCTGCCTCTAACTGCACACTGCTGCAATTCAATTAAAACCTGTTCTCACTAAAAGCACAGGTGTTAACACAACAGCTCCTTAATCTACCTGTGATCGCAGGATTGCACAAAGCAATGCAAACGAAAAGAGGGTCCAGGCAAACACCCACAGGCTCCCACTCACTGCGGTGAAGTCCCACTGGTGCCAGAAAGGGGGGAGAAGAGAGAGACACTGAATGTGACGAGCCTCTCAAACAGAAAACTGTAGATGGAACGTCTCTCATTTACACTAATCATTGCCATAAAAGCCAGGGAGCTCAAGGTCATCTGCATTGCAGCTGTGCTGTGAGGCGCCACAGATTACTAAATGATGAAGGCATATTGCAGTGCAACACACAAGAAAATTCTAACGATTCTGGATATAATGATGCTGGATGCTATCCCATTAATCAACAAGCTGCTACGCAGGCATGGCCTTTTCAGATAGACAGAAAAAAGATGACAGTTACTGCAGGAGAATCACTAATACTGATCACCTGAGGAGCCATGAGCTAAACATGCAAGGCAGTCTGTATGACATTTATATCATGGTGACAGAGACTAAAAGGCTCTGCACACAGTGTGCACTGCAGAGCAAGAGGTGCTGGAATCTGCAAGATGAATGTGAAGTCATAAAAATAAAAAACAAGTGTTTGTGGCAGTGACCCCTCACTCAGCCCATAACACTACATATTTTATGGGTTGTGGGTGCGGCCACGTTTTCTATTCATATCACAGTATTCCCCTCTATATGCAGGTTATTTAAACCTGATGCATACACCTCCTTTCTACAGATAAATAATGAGAATAGAGCATTTTTATTCTCTGTGTAATCATTAGACACCTGCTTGCCAGTTTTATCTACCCTAAGCAATAGAAATACATGTCTGCAGCTCCTTCAAATGCAATAAGTGGCAAAAAGTGTAAAATGCCACACTGCATTTAGAAGCAATTACAAGGGACTCCTAATACCTAATTTGAATTTGGCCTACATCTATTTCACTTTTTGCCCTGCTGACTGTATGATTACTTTTGTTCTGAAAATTAGCCATTTATTGAAGCAGCATGCCAAACTATCAATGAAGTGATTCACAAAAGCTCACTGCTCACTTGTGCACATTGACTCTTGCTAATAAAACATTGACTCTTGTAATGTAACTTTTAAATGTCACTTACACACGCTGTTTTATATAAACCAAGTGACATCACTGAGGAACATTAACACTGTTACCATACTTTGTATACAAAATAATAATAACTTGATGGAGAAACTACTTCACTTTTATGTATCTGAATTATTATTTGAATATTTTCATTTTAGATTCTTGGTGAGAGATCATGAAAGCAAGACAATTGCATTTCATTTATTTGAAGTGGATGTGCAGGCCACTACACAAAACGCACCAGAAATTACCTTTTCAATATTAAAATATATCTTGCTGGAGGAGCATCATGTCCCTGAAGACCCTGTTAAAGATTCATCTCAGAGCGTGTTTGCTTTATTGGACAATTCATGGTGAAAGGAGACAAACAAAAAAGGAAGATGGGGGATTCAGCAAATAACAAAACTGAGCCTCAGTCAGCATGATGACAGCCCAGAGATTTAACTCTGTCCCACCACTGGACATAAGGAATTAACTTGATTGACAAATACACTGATCTCAGCAGTAATCATAGTCTTGCCTGGAAAACAAACCCATCTTCGTTTTAAGCCTTTGCTGGTGACTGCATAGAGCAAACACTGAATGAGAAAACCTGGCCAACAGCTCTCTTTAACACTTTTCTTTTGACTGCACAGGAAACACAGCTTAGTGTATGAACATTTACCACTGACTGCATAAAAAGGTCGCTGTTTGTGACATTTCACCTTTAGCTGCATGGCAAACTGAGTTCAGAGTGCGTGACAGATCTTACCTTTGACTGCATAGCAAACAGAGTCAAGGCGAAGGACACCAGCGCTGTGGCCCCGACAGCCCACACAACTGCTTCAGCATCAAAGTACCTGCAGATGGAAATATCAAACAGATAGTCAGCAGACAGTGCGCACACAAACAGTAGAGCTGTGTTCTGACCTATAAGGGATCAGTCCTATATATATATATATATATGATCCTTTAAATGTGTTATTGATAGCCAGGCTTCGATTGATGCTTTTACTGTCAGAGGGACAAACCGCAAAAAAAAAAACGTCTCACAGATTGATAAGGTAAATTGTGTGTACGCAGGCACTGGTATATAAAAATTGGTTTTGAACTATTTGTGATGCTTCGGGTTTATTTTCAGCCGAAAAACCCAGAAAATATGATTCAATATGCTTTTTAATTTGGTAAACCAGCAATGATAACATCTTATCAGGTTTGATAGCTTCATGGCTGGCATCCAACGCGCTCAGATATGGATCAAATAGGGTTTTTATTGTGTAAATGAGTCAGCATCAGGTGGGGATTCATCCTTGGCAACAAACACTCACACTGCCACAGATCCAAGCATCAGACCCTCTGCCATAGTCTGAGACAGAGAGAGGGAGGGAGGGAGAAACAAATGAAAAGTAAATACATGACAAAAAAAACCTGTGAAATAGAGCAGGTGTGCTGGGGGTTTAATTTGATGCCTGGCTGGTACTGCTTCTACTCACAAAAAGGCCCAGGGCGATGAAATTGAGGGGCACTTGACGACGGAGGTTGCCACAGCAGGACAAGGCCACGATGAGCACCATCACCGCCACCCTATTTCACAGAAATTAAGAGTGTATCGTAAATAGCAAATAAACAGACTATAAACAAACAAAAAAAGCACTGTGTTGCATATGTGAATTCTCTGAGTGCATTATTTACGCACAGTGTATCTGGTAGTTTCTTGAATTGGGATTGGGACTGAGGTCACAGTTTGTGATTCTATGAATTTCCATGGGCAACATTTTCATTTAGGTAACTCACAAATAGGAGATCTGCAGGTGCTCAAACGTCTAGTGTCTAGACAACCTAAGTGAATGTTTTTGATAGCTTACATCATAGTGTAGGAGAACCAGTTGTTGGCCCATGTCCATTTTCGGAGAGCGTCCCTGTTATTCAATGAGAAAATGGGAGAGAGCAGAGTGTTTAATAGAGGCGCCATTTATTTGATAGAGGCAGTAGAATGATTTTATTAAATATTAACAGAGGACAGAGCATTGTGCACACGGGAGCTGAATGCAATTTATGAATGGAAATTACAGTAGCAGTGTTCTACCACATCCATTATACACAACATATAAAGCTTTCAGACTACTGCAAAAATATTATGCGAAACAAATGTCCTTTTATTTTCACCCAGCTTGTCTCATCTCACATATTTATGATGTTTTGAGCAGTGATGGGTTGCCTGCTCAGAGTTTTTGTGGGGACAACTATGGTACCTGTATTCCCGTGTGATGTTGGGTGCTCTTACACACTGACAGACTACACTAAATGTGGATAGATGGATAGGTGCCTGACATGGGTTCATCTCTTTTTGTAAGGAATTCCCTTGTGTAAAAGTGCCTCACCAGTAAAGAAAAGCACAGATGATCCCAACTGTCACTAGCAGCTGAATCATCAAGGTCAAGTAGACTTTCCTTATGAAACCTGTTCAGAAAGAAAGACAGAGTGAAACAAGACAGACAGAAAGGCAGACAGACAGACAGGAGAAAGATAGGCAGCAACAACAACAAAAACCTGCAAAGTGAAGCAGTCTGGCAGGTAGGGTTGTTTATGCTGCACAACATTTCAACATGGTTCTGTTTTCACCAAACCCACATTTTATCCTCTCATTTAAAATGCTTTGTGTTGTGTGGGAGGCAAAGAGCTGCAGAGATCGGGAAACCATTTTCAATTTCAAATCAATTTCAAGAAAACACAGCAAAGCAAATGAGGGAGTAAATATTGTTTATCCTTTTTTCAGCTCTGACCATGCGAACAAAACAAACATTTGTTTTCTCTTGCTTTCTGTTTCTGCCTCTGCCCATTCATCTCTTTTCTAGCACTCACCTCTTCGTATGGCGGCATCACTGAAGCTGCTGTCCTCTAAGCCTTGAGAGTAGTCAGGTGGAGATTCACCATACTGCTGATCGCCTCCAGCTGCTGCCACGCTGTTGGGATGGACCATGTTGTCATATGTGCCAGGAGGGGAGACCACTGCAACGTTCCCCTTTCCAACCTGGTCCATCCAAACCAACAGCAACACGAGTAGTTCAAGCAACATTTAGTAGCAGTCATGAAAAACTTTTGAAAGTTCCTTAAAGAAAGAAAGGCATCCATGTGTAATCAAATGTGCAACCAGTGTTTCTGGACACTGTTTTAATACGGTTTTATGATGATCCCATGATCAAAGTCTGGTAGTGTGTGATTTTGGCTCGGGCTGTAGTAATAGTTGGACATGAAATCCAAAAGGAATAGGAAAAAACACTCCCCCCATTTCCTTTTCTCTTGCCAGGCTAATAAAAATGTTAAAATGTTGCTACTAACCTGATAGGTCATCCCTGTGTAAGAACTCTGTCCATAGTCCGGACTATTGTACGGAGGGGGGCGAGGTCCATTACCACAATTGCTGCTGCCATTAGTTTGGTCCATTCCACCAAAATAATCTTCCCATCAATTAAGGCACCAAGTGGACAGAGAAAAAAGTTCAGACATAGAGGTAAGTTAAGGCCATAGCAGAGACACAAAAGCATCCTTTTGAACACTGTCAGCGCTTTCATCAGTGATGTTAAATTGGCAAATGGGGCAATGTCAGAGTGGAACAAATAAATGGGTAATTACAAAATGATGCATCACACAAACACAGAGCCATCCATGACTAAAATCCATAATGATGGCCTTAAGCCTTCATTTAATAGAGCTGTATATAAAAAAAATAGGTTGTGGTTAATTGATCTCAAAGGATATTCAGTTATCATCGAGGACAGACAGACAGCAAACTCAGGGATTCTATTTTGTATATAGTGAAGACATGAGTAACAAATTTCCTTTATAGGTCCCTGGTTCTGCATTAATTATTAAAGAAATTAAGTTATAATTAGCTTCAAAAGGACCAAAAGCAATGACTACTGACTGTATGTAAGAAACCGTGTTCCACAGTCCACACAAAGAAACATCTGTGCTTTAGTCAACAACAATTTAGACTTCCTGTATTATCAGCAATTAGTAACGACATTTGTACTCATGGCAGTGATAAATCATCTGCCACCTAAAACCACATTGACTTTTGTTTCTTACTTCATCTTCCTCAACTCACCACCCCAAAATAAAACCTGGACGGGACATAGTGAATATATATATATAAATATATATTGAAACATACTTTAAATTATTAAAATGACATGAAGCGGACTTTGTTTCTCTTCTCTTACGTAATCTGAAGAAACATCACTTTCGAGATATGATGAATGGAGCACTCGTGACATTCATTCTTCAAAAAGTGATCAATTGGTGTTTGACTTAAGTCTGCTCAAATAAATCAGTTAATTACAGCTCTAATCCATTACAACATGTCTTACCTCTGCTGTGACGGCCAGGAATCTGCTTTGCTGCTCTTCCTGTAGTGTTGGTTCCCCTTCAGGGCAAAGTCTACCTGCTATCAGTCGGTTCCCACAGAGACAGGACTTTAGTTCCAGGGGGAAAAGATGTATTCCTCATTAGGCTCAATGGGATATTCAGATGAAGTTCTTAAAATGTCAGTAAACCAACGAGGCTGGCACTTAGAGCAAATCGTGTTTTTACCTGTTTTTTTTTTAACCAATACTGATCCACACAGGGCTTTAGAACAAGTTAATACTAGTGCTTTAACACACGTGAACAAAGGTATTTTTTAAATGTCTAGTTCCTGTAATGATATAGCCTGCTGTGTGTGATAAGCATGTAACATTTCATCATATTGAATACAAGAAGGTAAATGCAGCACAATGACCACCCTGTGGAAACCTGTGAGTCATGTGAACTTCCTGGCTCAGTGTGGTTACACATTGATAGCAACCTGCCCATGGAAATCACCCAGAGACCCAGAGATGAATGAATGATGTACGCCATCAATCCAGCCTACACAAAGGGATTATGGGAGTATTATGTGAGTCACAGCGAGGAGGTATAGTTAACGACATACTGTACACTGAAAATACATGAAGTAACGTAGGTCAATGCAGTCTTGGTGCTTCTCCTGGAGAATCACCACTAAAAGGGCCCTAGTGAAGACTTCAGTCCGGCACAAATCAATTTTCTATGAAAAAACCACAACTCAAGTAAATTGTAATTCCCACTTCTTAAATTTGATTACACTCAACACTAAGTGTTTAAGGTGACATTTAACGTGACTATGCCTCAGATACATAATTAGATTCTTAACTTCTTGATGGCAGTCCAACCTCTTTTCAAATAATAACAACCAAAGAGTCCAACACACCTTCTGCTTCATGTACAAACACTCAGCAGCTCTGCCTGGTTTTTGATTTGAAATAACACGTTTTATTTATAAATGACTGTGTCAGCAGTCAAAGGTGAGGTTTCATGGTAAAACTAAATTCCAAATTCAATTGGATCAGTGCACATCACTAAAAAGAGAAATTCTCCTTGGTGAGAGCATTTAATCGGCTCATTTCACAGCAGCATACAGAAACTAATCATTCTGTATATCGAGTAAACACTGGGGGGCACTAGTTTCCTGTGCTTCTTCTACTAATTGCAGTGATTTGGTTGTGACTCTTCCCCTTTTGTGGCTGCCACTGTTTGGAAGTGTTGAAGTGTGACTTCTTGAGTACACAACCAGCAGCACCAAATCCTCCAGAGAGCTCCCTTAAACCAGCTGCCTCTTCATTTAAACTTCTGGATTAAATCAATAATTTCTCTCACCTACATGTGACCTGATCTTTTTCTCTCTTTCAAAGTCTTGCTAAAATGCTTAAAGCACCATTTAAAACAGAAGAACAAAATAAAGACTTGCCACATAGTAGCATGAGCGTCATATTTGAAGGGACAGACAGCTTTTCTGTGAGAAATACACCTTTTCACTCCGTTCTTTGTTTTTGGTGTGTCACTCAACATGAGCTAGATTTCCACTGCCTGCTCAAATCTGAAGAGCTTGCTCTCACCTTTTCATGAGATCTCAGTTGGATTTGAATGGATGGCACAACAAACAAAGTCACATTTGAGCAGGCAGTGGAAATCCAGCCTGTGTTGACACACTAATCAGTGTGAAGCCTGGTGTGAGGTCGCATTTAACACAGATCTGATTGTCTCTGCGCTGTCCAAACAGGAGCAACGCATGAGGCTAAAGCCACATGGAGCAGAATGTGTGCAGAGCAGAGAGCTGTGTCCAGACCATGATACACAGAGTGGATGGAGGAATGAAGGGAGGGAAAGAAGACAGGAAGGAAGTAAGACAAGGTGGAAGGGCAGAAGAAATATAGATACCTAAATAACTAGATAGAAAGAAAGAAAGAAATAGAAAAAAAGATGGATGTGAAAAAAGGACAGACTGAAAAGTTGAAGAAAGAAAAGAAGGACAGAGGAAAGATAGACAGACAGACACATAGAAAAGAAGGATAGAAAAAAAGAGGGAAGGAAAGATGGAAGCAGAAGAAGGAAAAGAAGGGTGGAGGAAAGGTAGATGGAGATAGACAGAGACAGAGAGAGAGAGAGAGAGAGAGAGAGAGAGAGAGAGAGAGACTGAGTGAGTGTCTGGTCTCTGTCTCCATGTAGACAGACTGACAGCTCTGTTGTCAGCCTGCTACGATGCTCTTTGGGGCTTGTGGGACTGAGGATCACAGAGGGGAGTGTTCTGGTGTCACAGGAGAAGGAGAGATGTAGCCATCACCGTCTCTCTTTCCACTGCATGCAGTTGTGAATTACTGCTTCCTGGCCGTTGTGGCCACAGAAGGATTTATTTGGAGAATTGAAATGGTTGTGTGTTCGGGGCCTTAGAGAGCCAAAGTGCCAGTGCAGGTCTTGAGGTTCGCGCCACTAGATGCCTCTTCATTTCTAATTTACAACCCCCTGAAGCTGCTAATGTAGAATTTCAGCAGAATGTATGGCTGATGGGAGAATTCTACAATGGCTTGCACTACACAGTGGGGCTGCATGTCTTACTGTAAATAACGAGACAGGCTGCACTATGTTCCATTTAATATCAACAGCTAGTTCCAGCTGTTTCAAGTAAGGAATTTTATTTCAGTAAAATGAACAATCCCGACATATCATTTGGACATACTGTGAGGGCCAATTCAGCATTGCATTGGTTTTCAGAATGACTTGCATTATCTTGTTTAGCAAATGAGTACGATACAAAAGGCACAGCTGCAGTCAGTCTAACTCAATGGACATAATTAAGTGAATAAATTATGATATCCATAGTTGAGTTAATATATTACACAGAGAGCACAAAGCTGCATATGAATGTATCCTTATTAGATTTGGAGTTTACATTAGCCGAGTCTACAATGAGTACTCCATTACTGACTCATAAATAATCTCAAAGAAACTTCTGCCTAAATACATTCAATCAGGCGCTTAATTGATTATCATCAGCTGTGTTGCAGATGTACCTAAACCACATTCACTGAAATGTTATTTTCTGCTGCTCTGTCACAATTTATCTTAAAAGTAACCATATTAAAGAGAAATACAGAAGTCTACTAGTAAAGTAAAGTAAATAAACTCACAGATCCAGTTTAAAATAATGCTATTACAGTGTGACACCTAATACAACACAGAAACAAAACACACATGTTTAAAGAGTGGATACTCAAATCATTCTCAAAATGTCAATATGTTCCCAATAAAAACAACCGTCACAATACATAGCTTATCATGAGTGAGCTGTCAGAAGCTAAACTAATCTTTACCGTATCTCTCTAATGAGCTTAACTGTCTTCAGACCAGAGTGGACACTTCGGTAACCAGGTGTTAGTTGCTGGAAGCGCCGGTCTGACTGCCTTCACCATAGGTGTTGTTTTTGTGCTACACTGGCCTGTCTTCACACAGTGGAGTGTTGCGGCTGTTGCAACTAGCCAGACGTTGGTTAAGCTACATTTAGCGAGCTAATGACACTGCTAGCCTGGGGCCACCTCACAGCCTACACCCCGTCAGAACTAGCTACGCCGACAATTATCACTCCAGGTCATTTATCTCTTATAATAGATACAGCTGCTGCAAGCTACCCCCTACATATCTCCTGCTGACTTTTGGTTGTTTCATCTTTCTTACTTTTAAAAAGACTAAATTAAATAGACTTTTTGATTTAGCTCAAAATCAAGCTGTCACACCATTGTGTTCCATTTACTGACAATATATAACATCAGCAAGGATTACTGCATTATTCATACACATTGCAAGCTTATAAAATAACACTCCACTACTTTTCGCATGTTTCAACAGTACTCAGGCAGCTGAGTCACCAAATTGAATTTTCAAGTTGTTTCAAGTTAATTCAGTCCAACACATACTGCTGACCAAGACCCAAAGCTATGTGACAGATTTTAATGCATCACCAAAGTCTAGTCTCTAATTACCCTCTAATTATTTTAACTTGGTCTGTTACTTGAAGATATCTGTAAAGGCTTTGAGGCCTCGTTGCCAGTGAGGACACAATTTTGGTAAAATAAGGGAAAGCACCTTCGAAATAATTAAATTGATGTAAGACATCCTGTTTTGGTAATAACTTTGGCTGTGCTGATTCAATTTAACTAGGAATCAATTTAACATCTGATTTTAGCATTTCTCTGTCATGAAAAGGAGTCGGTATTTTTCACTGCAAAAGCTGGACTCACCATCCCAGAGAATCTGAGACATTCTGACTGCTCACTTTTCTGTAGATGTTGTGCTGAGTTTGGGATGTTGGAGCTGATTCAGAGCGGAGTGTCATGATGCCACTAAAGGATTGAAAGAAAGTTCATTCAAAGCAATGGTAGTGTCTGACAGGCTGGGTACATGCTGCCAGGTCAAATATAGGCAGGAACTCTAGGAAATCCCTCAGGGTCGAAGGCAAGCGTCATCATGAAAAAGTCTCTTAACATATTCTTGCTGCAGAAAAACCTAATCACGCAGACATTTGATGTGGAGTAAGAATGAAATTATTTCTCTATCATACAAAACAGATATGTTCTACAAAAAATGTTTACCTCCAAAAGGGGGGCGCTGCAAAAAAAGATTGGGAACCACTGACATAATGATAAAGTGTATGGATGCATGAGATCAAACTGACAGTCTCATGTCCAGTCTGGCAGATGATCAAGGCAATAGGAGTAAAGCAATTTTAAACTAGTGTAAATAAAATGAAAACATAGTGAAAGTCAGTAGGCAGTCCAAGGACAGATGGATGTCTCATCTGTGAAGAGGCCATGCAGCCATTTGCTGTCAGATGGTCCCTGTCAAAAACTGGGCAGAGAAGATTTGATTTGGGGTCTTTTCTTCCCTGACAGAATGTATTCACACAGAAAAAAACGGATTTCACATAAGCTGTGACAACCACAGAACAATAAGTGACAGTGGCATTTCACTGCTGGTATGGCTCTGACAGGAGGAACCACTGCTGCCACCATCCTGTGGTCAAATGTCAGCCTGTTCCTTTCTCTGCTTTCTGACACAGCCTGCCTGGATAATATTCTCAAATATGGAAGGATTTTGAGAATGTCTTTGACTGGGAGATCATGATAACCTGAGGACTACTGCTGAATGAAAACCTTACAATACCTTTTTTACTCAATTAGTCAGAACTCATATAAGAATTTAAAATTATATATATATATATATATTACATACATACGCTACATGTATGTTATATTTCAATTATTTTATAATTTAATCAATTATATTATTACTGTAATAATCTATTTTACATTGCACGTGCAGGGATGCAGGAAATATTTTGGGGCCAGTCCTGGGCTTTGATTGGAAAATTTGAAAATCTATTTTCTCCATCCAACATAAACAAGTTCAGTTTTGATTATTTCACATTAAGGATTTTTCTATTTGCCTTTTTATTCTTTGTTTTCTCACCGGTTTGAAAATGTGGTCAAACCAAATGTGATCAAACCAAACCCAGGTTTTGTGTATTTGATTCTTAATAAATAAAACTACAGTAAGGATTCCCCCCGAAGAATAACTTAGACTGTTACTTGTTTATTTGTGGCTATTAAGTGTTATATAGAATACTTTTAACGGAACAACTTTACCTAAGCCCCAGCACTACCAGGGCAAAAGCAATGCTCCTTCTTCTCCTTCTGATCCAAAATGTATATTACGATATAACTTTTTACTCCCTAAGGCCATTTTTTTCACACCAAGCATTACATGTTTTTGAAACCTGAGTGCTTTTCTTTGGTTTTGATTGGAGGGCAGCATCAGGGGAAGACAATACGGTAGAACTAACTGATGATAAAGGACACCGTTGGTCTGCAGCACAGCAGAGGATGAAGATAAGTGCAGCTGCACCATAGCTATGTGCCAACTGTGAGGGAACAAAAGCACAGCACCTAAGCGTATGAGTGAAAAATGCTGGACTGTATTTAACATTTCTGCTATTGGAACTGTTATGTTATACTATATTATGTTATACTTTTCAACCATCCTGCATTATGCATCTCTTAATCTCAGCACATGTTATTTTGCACACTACACATTTGGGAATATTTCACTAGAAGAGCGTGGTTCTGAGTGCTGTATTTAGTATGTTTTCATCCAGAAGAAAATACATTTAGAAGCAGCTGCTGGAAGCTCTACTATATTAGAATTTATGAGCAGAAAGAAATTGGATTGTGATGTGGATTCTGATTACGACATTGACTTTAAAATCATTTCTAAGTGACCTTCATTATTTGGCTTCAATTGTGCGAATCAATAGTAAATGAGGCAAAACCCCACAAAAGTACAAAGCTCAGGAATGAGCACTCACTCATGGAACTTTTGTAGCAAGGAATGGACAAACAGGACTAGTGATAGCCAACCAAATCATTCTTTCATTTATAAACCAGTGTAAGCCAAGAGAAATTGAATGTCCTTGTGTTGGATTTTAAGTCAATAGATAGCCACCTCATTTAAATTAGATTGGGGGGAGATAACACATGTTCGTACAATGTTCTGGTACAAAGAGGTTCAACAAAATTTAGCAAAGAGCCAGCAGAAGTGGCAGCAGAAGTGGCAGCAGACTGCGGGGACAGTGTGGGTCATCCATCAAACTGTCTGACATCTGAAGAGCCTCCACACTCCCCCACTTCATGCATTCTGTTGCATATGAGCACCATTATACACAGCCGCTGTGTACAGTAGAACAAAAGACACTCAAAGTCTGTTTTACTGCAGGAGTGTCTGCCCAATTATCCACAAAAAGATTGTAGGCTGATGTGTTACAGCTCTGCCCTTGCGTTTTCAACCTCATCGGAGCAGGAGGGCGTCCAAAACACACACATCCAGTGATCCTTGACACCAAAATTGCACGTCACCCCTTAATAACTACTCACACACCACATCTAGTGCCTCTTCTCCCACTGAAACATAGTTAGTTAGTCGCCAAAACAATGAATGGAGCTAAAGATGGGGGAAAAAACATCTAACTAAATACGTAAATAAATAAACCTGTGC
Organism: Nannoperca australis; assembly: GCA_036023655.1. NCBI lineage: Eukaryota > Metazoa > Chordata > Actinopteri > Centrarchiformes > Percichthyidae > Nannoperca > Nannoperca australis. The sequence continues at coordinate 24,702 of JAVQJD010045743.1, forward strand.
CTAGACCTGCCACTTAGTTGACACAAATCCCTGCCATGCACGGCCACGAGTTCTCTCTGTCTGCTGTTTAATGGACAACTTAAGCTGTCCTCTTTCAGAAGGCGCTGCAGGCGGCACTGTGGTACATTAACATCAGCAGAACACCATGTGATTATTCCTCTTAGGACAAATGTGCTCAATCATATGCTTAGATAGCATCATATGTGGCACACTTTCCTCTCCCCTTCAGCTTTATGCCGAAATGAGGTCCACTTCCTGCAGAGCATGCATGATAACACATCCAAAATGTCAGCGTCCTATGATTTATAACACAGTCCTTAACTGAGAGGTTGTATATCATGCCCAAACATTTCATTGACAAGATGAAATGTCACATATTAATTCATGGCTCATAACTGCAGCTCCCCCCTCCATGTGTCTCTCAAAATGTTGCAGTATAAATAGTCTGATCAGTGCACCGCCACCATCTTTTTCAAAGTGTGTCCTTGTGTGACAGGTACTTTACACAGGTGAAATCTAAAAAGCATATTGATTTTAAAAGATGTCAAACCATTTGGTGCATTATTCTTAGTTGTTTTCATTTACAGAACACAAGAGAGTGAATCACTGGTTGAGTTTACCAGGTGAGATAATAAGAATACAAACTGTAGGGACTGTATATACTGTACAAATGTAACACCTAACATCACAATTAAGGCAAGTCCGCTGAAGTATTTTATGCTAAATAATATTTTCAAAGTGCTTCTTGGTGTGCCATTTCGACTGCCTTTCAATATTACTGTTCCACATACAGCCAGAGAGATATGTTTTTGGTTTGTATTTGTTACTGTATTAACAAAATATAAGTCCAGGAAAACAAAGGGAGAGCAGAAATGCTGTTCAGTAGTTCTGACCCCCTGAATAAAATATTACATGTGCTGTTTCAATTACTCACTCACCAGCCGGAGTGATCAAAAGCAGGCTCCCCTGTTCTGTTGTGGGGTTTCTTTTATCTGGATCTTCCTGAGGGGAATTTTGGAGGAGCGTGGGAGTGTTGTGTGCTGTGATTGAGGCATTGAGAGTTGATGAAATTACAATAATGCGCTGTGTGTTTTTAAAACTGCACTCATGTCATTCATAAGGCTCATCCTCCATACAGCAGAGTACATTACCAGCTTACAACTTTGACGTCTTAGGGATTTTCCTTGCGGTAAAGAATCTTTACAGATGTGATTGGCTGCATCTTTTCCAAAGAAAAATTAAAAAAATCTGTTGTGTGCAGCTGCTTATTAAACATCAAACTGAATCTGATTCCTTCAGGAGTGTGTCACAAGGAATTAGAAGATAATTTAGAAAATTTCCATAATTAATTGCTGAAGACAGGGGGGCTATTAAGTTGGACACCCTGTGAGCAATTAGATCAAAGTTGTCATGTGTGGAGAAGAGCTTCACTGAAACCCAGTGAGAACACTATATCAAGGTCATATGGATCTGGTTCAAGGCTGACTTTTGTAATTCCCTCTCCAGGTATTCTGAACTGCATGTCCAGGAAAGCGTGGATAAAGAGCTATGAGCAGGTGACATTTATCTATTGTTTTCCAATCTTTAATATTGTATTCTACTGTAACACATAGCACATAGTTAGAATGTGTTATCCTCTAGTAAAGCCTTCAGCCTAGGGAAATCAACCAATTCATGTTAGGACATTATTTATAGTACAATTTAATGCGTACCATTAATATGTACTCAGAAATAATGTGATTTGTCACTATGTGTCTGCCACACTATAAAACAGCCCTCACGAAGTATATTCTTAGTAACTGTCAGGTACAGTAACTCGTTCTGATTTTGATGTGCACATGGCAAGTGTCAGTGATGATGCCAACATGCAATGCCCTGATGTACGGAATTTATTAAAATTGTGTATTTTAGTGTCAGTCATCCACTCAGTGTCTGTTTATGAGGAGCCTAATTCATAAGATTGGTAAACATTTATTCACCTTTATGTAGTATTTTAAACACTGACAGAGAAATTAAAAGAATAGTTCGAAATTTTTGGGAAAAAAAGCCAAGAAATATTTTGACACATAACTCCTCCAAGTGACATTTTTACACTTTGGTTTTGGTAAGGGATTAAACAGACAAGACATAATTGTGTATAATAATAATTGCATAATTTGTGCTTTGGAGGTGCAGATGTAGTTACCTTTGAGCCAGGCTAGCTGTTTCCTCCTGTGTCCAATCTTTATGTTCCACAAACTGGCTGTAGTTTCATATTTAGCATACAGAGAGAGTGAAATTGATCTTCTCATCTAACTCTCTGCAAAAAATAAGCATATTCCCCAGGATGTCCTTTGCTTTTTGGTAAAGTTAGAAAGAAACCCAGCAACACATATGCATCTAAAAATCTATAATACTCTAATTCAATGTATGATACCTAACTAGCAGGCAAATCAAGTTACATTTTGGATCTTATAGAAGCAGAGTAGGGATTTATGGCACAACTTCACCTACTTCCAAGGTGCATGCAGAAGGAAACGGTGTGAAGAGGTCAAATATACTACTTTATTTTGAGACCAATGCATTTTGGTCTTTATCAGAGATGACCCACAGGCGGAAATGTGTTGGTCTGATGGATCCTGCTCATGATTTATGTTGAAAACTGGCAAATAATTAAATCAGCAAAATCCTTCTTGTGCTCAGGATCAAAAACTGAGATTCTGCCACACACACACACACACACACACACACACACCCCAAACCTGCTGCTCCCTCAGTTGCTCATGAAAGGTAGCGTTGATAGCACTCATTGACCTCAGTTTAACAGGCTTCAATTCAACCAGAGACTTCCTGGATCTACTGTAGGCTATTTCCCAATGCCCAAGTGATTTAACTGTGGGTTAAAAATTTATTTTGCTGAAATGGTTATAGAGGAATGTACATTATTCATCTACTTCAAGAATAAAAAGGGTATATTAAACTCTATAACTCTTCTAGGTCCTGCACTTGGAAACTGTTCCACAGAATATTAAACCCCAGTCCATTTTCCAAGACATAACCTTCACATGAATTTCATTGTTATGAGCAGTGAAAATGCTGCTATTTAGCGCACAAATCATTAGGAAGTTGTACTCTTAAAAATCAGCCAGGTCAAAACAGACCTCAAAATAGATTAAGTTCTGCTTTTCTTGTCAACAAAGAGTAGATGAAAATGCAGAGTAAAATTACAAATATGGGGTTTTCCTTTCTAAACAGCTTCCTATATGTATCAACGACGACATCTGGCCAATGTGAGAAGAGTGGTTGAAAATGTCTCATTAGTGAAAGACAGCGATAGAGAGGCTAGTTAGTCAACTGCCAATGCAGCACATTAGAGCCAATAGATCCATGAAAGCACACACAACTCATCATGCTTTGACACGCGTGAGGGAAGAAAACCAACAACTTCACCACTGACTCCTGTTTCTCTTGCTCTGTAAACACAAGACATTGTGCAAGTAGTGTAAAACTCTGCCTGCTAGAGGATTCTATCAACAATGTTGTTGGTGAGAACTAGTGTTGTGTACAAAAATGCGAGTGCTTCCATCTATCATGCAATGTGTCAATATTGCTGGCTGTCAATGTTGTGGGGTGTGATTTCACGCTACACATTCAGCCCCTTGATGAAAGTGGAGGAATGCCGTGGGGTATCTGAACATCAGAGGCGGCTGGGAACATCCCTTCATTGTACCCGTGCATGAACCTCTGCAAACTGATTTTCTACAGCAGACACTTGCCAACGCCACAAGACCACAAATGCCTCCACGAACAGGACAGTGAAATCAACTTACTGCACTAACCTGCTCAGTCTCCAGATCTCAATTGAGCATTTGTAGGATGACATGGTACAAACTGCAGCAGAAGCCCACTGCTGAACACCAGAGAGGTTCCTCAAGGGATCCTCCGACTCAGAAACCAGAGCATTTAATGAAGCTATATGCTGTTCTAAGAGCAAACGGGGTCGAGTCAGTGTTTAGAAGTCATTGCTATTAGTGTATTACACTGAGCATACACCCAACTGAACAAACACCCTGAGCCTATTTGACATCTCGGCCCAGCACCAGTTTACATTACATCATCTCCCTTTGGGTAAAATCTGCTTGATGAAGCTTCGGAGTAACTTCAATGAAAAAATCCTTCTGGCAAATATTTCTAATCCATACACGAATCCCAGGCTTAGACTTTAAAATATATGCTTAACCTGAGTCTGAAATCACAACGGTTACTGCCAGTCAAGTACAAGTCAGATTTTTATGGGGCTTTCTTCATCCTTTCTTTGTTTGGCGTTCTATGATTTCAGTCACTCTCCCTTCCATTTTATTTCTTCTTTGATTGCTGCAATTAGCTTCATCTTACTCGGTTACATAACGTCCTTACAAACTGTCACCTCCTCATTTTGAATATTTGTGGCAGATAGCCACCTACTTCAATACAGGCTGCCACCAATGATTTCTCCTTGCCCCCTATAATTTCTAATATTCTCCTTGCTGTAATTTGTTTCAATGTTCAACTTTGAAGAAGATAACTTCAACTCTTCTCAGACACACCACTGTTTCCCAGAATTATACAGTTTCCGTTTCAAATGCACATATAATAGATACCATGTCATGATATATTACGTTCTTTATGCAAAAAAATGTTTTTTTTTTAATTGTCAATGTTTTTACAGCCCTTTCTGTACCTCTGTAAGTCCACAAATGGTCAATCATCAAAATTTCCCACTCTACAGATTTGTAAAAAAACAAAAACTAAAAAACAATGCATCTTACATGCAACGTAAAGTACATTCAAATGTCTTAAATTTGTGCCACGGCTCTTTTTTCGGAGTAACTTTCAGCTATTTGTCACAACTGACAGTGACAGAAAGAGGCGGGCTAAATGAGACAGATCACAGCGGACTGAAGGAAAGCTCAGAGTAGCTAATGCTGCAGTGACTGCTCTCAAATGTGTGGAGATGTGGATGATGGGAACTTAAGTTATACTGGATATCATTTCACTTCTTTTTAAATGTGTCATAAAGGTTGAGACTGAGGTCTGCTCACACCAGGTGTTCATGTTAACAAGGATTATTGGCCACAAAGCATTGCTACAGGTACTCCTTAAAGATCTACAGTGTCCCTTGGACAGAGATTGTATCAGTGCTAAGCTTATTTTAGCTAACCCAAGCAGTAGTCAGCTCAAGTGGAAAACTCATTAAAAACTCTGTAAAGGTGCAATGAAAAGAAGCAGCAGACTGAAGGATAAAAGCTCTCTGCTTTGTGCACTGCAACTTTTCTTACATTGCAAATACTGTTGCAGAGTGCAGAGTTTCATAATGGAGGCCCAAGTCACAACATCTCTATTAAAAAAAGAGAATAGCAACATGAAAGTTCATCATTTAATTTTTTATATATAAATTAAGGATTTATACATTGCTGATAAAGAAAAAATACAAAACATTTTTTGATCTTACATGACATTTACATGTGAAATTTTACACAACATATTCAATAACTTACAAATGCTTTATTTGCATAAAAAATATATCTCTTTACAAAAGGTTTGTAATATTTACATATTCATATACACAGCTTTTTGAATGGGATAACAATTGTGTGGTACAGTTAAAAGCATTCTATTCTACTCCATAGTCTGATGTGAGACTGTATATTGTTTTTACCAGAAGCATTTCTTTTCTCATCCATAAGAAATACGAACCCACAAAATATATTACATATCGATAACACAAGACATCTTGCCAAAGAATGCCATCAAGTATCAAAACTGTATAAATGTACAAAATGTAACAGCAATGACAGGAATCAACATAGTGGTACAAAGTTCTATAGCAGCAATTGCTATACTGGATCACTTTTTGCCAACATGCACAGGTATGAAACTATGAGCTGCTTTTCATACACACCTCTTCTTAGATAAACCTTTACAGCTGACATCACTCAGCTAAATCATTGCAAACTGTGCAGATAAATTACACTGATGTAAAGTCTTACTAATGCAATATATGTTATGTCATCCTTAAAAACATATGCCCATACAGTATTCAAGGCACTGCAATGATGTAGAAATGTGATGACAGTGTCAAACTCATTTGTCGTTTCTAAAACACGGATGGACTTGGATGATAGTACAACACTGATGGTGGCTTATTGTTTAAGTGTGCAAATTCTTTCATGTATACTGTACATTTGTTGGCAGAAGCTGATGGTTCAGTAAGACACTGAAATAACCATTTGTATCAGTGGGTGTCAATAAAAGAGGCCGATGCTGTGTATTGATCAAGTGTCTCAGAGTAGGAGTACAGAGCAGTCATTATCGGACTAAGGCATGGTTTATCCAAAATAATTATACAACAGCAAATACTGCTCTGTTCATGAAAAACCACGAGGTGATGTGGAAGTTGCACTTGTTCTGTTTGGAATTACTCTAACATAAGGCAGACCAATGTCAAAACTTGTATCAACATAAAACAAGACAACAAGTTTCATCGGACCTGTGACTGTCCACTGACATATTTTTCGCTTTGATTTACTAACATCTTGGCTAAAATAAACTTCTGGGAAACCTGGCCCGTAGGTACTGTGCACTGTAGATAATCTCAACTTCAATCAATAAAATCTGAAACAATTAAGCAAAGAACTCCTACTTTGAGATTCTTGATATATACAGCCTGAAGAATGGGGTTAATTCACGCTAATTTGGGTTTTTTGGGGGACACAAAATGACTTGAAAACTATAATAAGAATAATTCTGTAAATTAGAACAGTTTTCAGAACAGTTTCAATAATCTAAGGACATGTTAAATAGATGGATGACTTGAGTACAGCCCCACATGACCAATATAATGAAAGAGACAATATGCCTTGACTAGACTCTCAGACTAGTCAGCAATTTAATACTCATACTTATTTAAGAACATTTCCGTCAGAAACAAATAAATTGCACACAACTTGATAATAAACCCTAATGTTGACAATATCTCTTGTGAAGAAAATGTACTCTATTGTTGTCAGAGAACCTGCACTGTAACAATAAAAGCCCTAGCATTCCCAGTGGCACTCGAAAAATTGAAACATTTTACTGCACCTCAGAAATTATAACCCAGGCCATATATTTTGTCAGTACGAGGTAACATCCAATTAAGAAGTATAATTGACCATATAACTTTGAACAGCACCAACACTATTCAAAGAGAGGCAGTTTCTTTTCTACTTTCTCCTCTCCTCTCACACACCCCACTGCTTGGTGAATAGACCAAAGATTACATTGATCAACTCAGTTGAGAGGCTCCTCAACTCCATAAGAGAAAATAACTCATCAGGGAGAACAAAGACATGACAAAAACAAAACAAAAAGGGTCTAGATCTGGGCTGTTTTTGTTGAAAAGGAAAGGTTTCAATTTTTCATTTGGCATTGTGAAGTAACCCCTCTATATTTATACTACAGAGCAGAAAATACTCTATTTTATCTATATGCCAGAGGCTCTTTAATTCATAAAGCCAACACTCACAGAGTGTAAAGAACCGCTTCTCTTCACCGAACTACGGGAAGATGTGGAAAGGCGTGGGACCTCCCCTTCCTCTCTCATTATTAATCTTTGAGATTCTGTATACGATCAAAGTGTTGCTGAAAGTGTGCTTTATGTTTCTGAGCAATTCTGTGTCTTTGTTGTATGCCATCAGTAACAGGGAAAATATAAATGTCAATATATATATATATATATATATATATATATATATATTCATGTTAAGCAAACAAGGAGAAGGCAGATTCTCCCTCTATGTGTCTCTCTTTCTCTCATATTCCATAGACATCAAACCATGGTGCAGATGGTGTTGAGATTGGGGTCAAAGCGGACAACTTTCCCCTCAGTGGCTTTTGTGTTTGTGTTGTACATGGGATTCTCAAAAGTGGCCTGTCCATTGTTGTTCTCATGGACAGAGCATCCTGTGTACTGCGCTTTATCTGTTTTCCTGGGGAAAAAAATAGGAGGTTGCATATTAGTTGAGAGACAGTATCCCAATTATCTCCCCTCCTTCAAATCCAATAGACATGTTTCCATTATCTTGGTGTAGACAGCTGCTGAAGGTAAATTAGGCTGAATGCTAATTATTATTGAAAAGATCAGTCGGAGGAGCCCTATGCCAGCTCACTGCTAACTAACATAATGAGTGCAAAATTAGCATGTTTAGCCTGTGCTCTCCGTGTATGTACTGTTCTGAGAGGTAATCTCTTTAAATTAAGACACCCATCTACACACAGTACATACATTCATACAGCAAATATGCATATAGACATAGAAGACTAAAGGTATTATATTAAGGTTATTCTCATATGGTGCCTGACGTATGGTGCTGTGTAATGTGGTTTGGATGGGAAGACGTTGACTAATATTGCATCGTGCTTTAAAGACTCTCTCACTTAAGCTACTGTGTATCCAGTGAGGAACCTTCCTGCAGTAAATCAGGCTGTGGAAGTGGGCCACAGTGTACTATCTACCTCATCTTGATTTCCTTTGGCTGCAACTGTACAAACATCTCCATAAATCTGGGTTTCTAAAACTTTTTACAACATCAGATCTGTAGAAAATAACTTTAAAACTCAACATGGGACACAGACTAATAAAAACGTACTACTTTCCTTCTCAAGTGGGAACCAAACGGATACAGCCTACAATAGCTACAACATTTGGATTCCAAGCTACTAAGGAAGACACTTCATACCGCTGTTTGTAGAGATAAAAACCCAGGCCTGCAAAGATGAGGGCGAAGAAAGGCACAAGGATAGCAACAGCAACAGAACTGCTGTTGGTGGAGCCATTGGTTTCAGGGTCAGTGAGTGTAACATTCTCTCTCACACTCAAACCTGGAAAAACATTGTAAAAACATTATATTTAGCAAAAGGATGTGGAAAATAGTTAATATACAGAATATGTGAATAAAGAACATCTAAAATATTCAGATGAACAAAATGACAAACAGAATAGAATAATAGAAAGATACGTATCTTCTGCTGGTGACAATGATGAGGATGATAATGAAGAGGAAGATGATCACAATGATGACAAGCTGGAGACGCAGCAGCCAGTTGATAAAGATGACAACCATAATAATCATACTGATAATGATCACTGGGACTGTGATAATCTTGTTGAAGACAATCATGAGATGATGACAACAGGAAGGTTGAGCACAAAGAAATGAAGGACAATGATGTGCAAAAATCTACTCTGTGCGATATGACTGAGCCAATAGGTGGTTGACAGGGAGCATTAAGGGCAACACACTATAAATGTATGTATGCTATAAAAACAGAGCAAATTATGCAGCTTTATTGTTTGATAAAGAGGTATTTTAAATCTTTTTAAACTGGGTTATAAATGGAGCGTTGCCATTTAGCCCAGACTTATTAAAACTGTTTACGTATGAACCTAAGACCCTTTTTGGGTCTCAGTTTGCATAAAAAAACCCAATGTTTCAAATGAAACCTTTTATAAAATGCCCCAAGTGGAATAAGAATAATAAATCTCACAGTGACAGCAAATTATCTATTTAGACTCAAGGAAATAAATCTTTTCATGGCAAAAAAATGTTTTATATCCTCTCAACAAAATATGATCATATTTCCACATTTGTAATATAATCTGTATATAATCTGTAATCTATAAAACATTTCTATCCTCTCGTCATCTGATATTTTTCTTTTAACGCAATGCATGATGTTATATAGTACTTGGTTAGTGACCATCAGTTGTACACGATGGTACGGTAACTCACTATGTAGTGGACTATGTAGTGAGTAGTGAATGATTTTGGACACAACATCAGTGTTTATGCACTGGGTTCAAGTTTCCACATCACACTAGTCACATCACATAAATTGCACACTGGACCACGACTGGCTTCCATGCTATGTGTGATGTCACAAATCATGCTTGTATGAGCGCATCTTGTTTTCTTGTGCAGTATGCATCTTCACCTCAGATTTAAGTTGAGCACAGTGAAACTTTCCTCCTCCAGCAGACAAATGTGAAAATAGCCGTCTAATGTCAAACTCTATTTATGCATCATTTGTTCACAATAAGCAGAACACATTTCAAATATCATCTCTTCTTTTACTTTTAGGAGGGACCAATGGCAATGGGACTTGGGGAAATGAGAAAAGGCACATACCAAGTCTCTGTAGTCCAAACTGTCCATAGTCTTTACCCTGGATGAAGCCTTGGAACACGTAGCTGCCACCCTCAGGCTCAGCTGAAACCTAGTAGAAAAAAAATAAAAGAGCTAAAAAAACCAACCAAAACAGTACTTTTTTCCCCTACTTCATAAATACAATCGGATTTTTCCTGACACCTAAGAAAGTGTCGCCTCTATAGCACACAACATGAAAAAGTACAAATACTGCATCATGCTACATAAAAAAATAACACGTTTGTTTTTTGAAACCCTGCTCTAAAAGCTGTGCAGTATGCTATCAATAGCTCAATGGTGTGTAGTCACCTGTCACATGTTATTAAGTGGACCTTGAAGTTTTTTTTGAAGAGGAACTTCATTTCCACCAACAAAAAATTGTTCTGCCGTCATTCCAGGTGTGTGTCTGGGCTTTTTCAGCAAATTGTCAATGTGGGAACTCTGGAATGGTTCATACAAAGTGCCTGGTGCATTTGATGTACAGCCAGTGTAAATATATGTAAACTAAAATAGACAATCCAGGAAATTACTATCTCTGCCACAGTTTCTTTTCATGTATTGTATTATTATGTATGAGAAAAAAAAACTAATAATGAGGAAACATCGGCTTGATTCGGAAGGAAGGCTTATTTTTGGCTTTCAAGTAGTTGCAGTTCCATTGCCTGTAATATTGTACTTGTCTGTCAGACTGAACAAAAAACAAATTAATAAATAAAATAAAATAAAGACAGCCATAGCTCTTGGTTATTTTCAAAATATATCACTGGCCAGCTGCTTGAAATTCCTGTGTATACTCACAAATCCATCCATTGCCCAGGTCTCATCAGTAATCCTGCTCAAGGAGCTGTGGGCCAGCGCTCTCATTTGGTACAGCAAGAGCATTAACCGTGCCTCCTGGCGCTTGTACACTCCTGCAAGGTAGAGGACAAGAGGCAATACGAAAAATTATGTGAATAAAAAGATGAGGCAATATGCGTGTGGAGGAATGATAAAAGAAGAAAAACTAAAAAACAAGCACAGAGAAGTAAGAGAAAATTTAAAAAAGTAGAAGAGAGGAGAAAAGAAGCAGAAGGAAGGGGAGGAGACGAGTGACTCTTGAGTGGGCAGATAGTCAGTCAGCACAGACTAATACATCCGTCTTTAGAGCCAATAGTTAATTTCCACTTGCATGCATGAGATCATTTGGTGATTGACTGATTGACATGAGGCCCCCTCAAAATAAATGGAACTGACACACAGAGGTAGTGAGAGGAGGAGAGGGGAGGTGGAGGGAAGGAAGTAGAAGACAGATGATTTATAGATGACTCACCAGAGAGCAGAAACTCCATGCTACTGTCGGTTAAAGTTACATTGACTTTTCCCATCGAGGCATTAAAGCTTGTGACTGTCAAAGTCATTGGCTGTTTCAGGCCTTTGTAATCGTATGAACCCTTCCAGATGAAATCAGGGGCAAACACGTCGTCAGGAACTTCAGGAGAGAAAAAAATTACAACATTGTTAAATAACAACATTAAAATAATAGCATAAAAGAACAGGGAAAAAAAGTTATGAAAAAGTGGAAGTTCTCATTTGTATTAACCAGCAGTGTCTAACGTATCTTTTACAGACACATCAAATCAATATAATATGTTTAATACAAGCTGAATACTTGCACCCACACTGAAAAGAGTAATTAGATATGCAGTGGAATCAACATATAAAAAAGCTGATAACTGCCTTTTCATTCAATTTGATTAATATCATGTTCCTTATATGCTTTGACAATCTCAATTAATGATAATTAAATACATTCTGAGAGAGATAACTGCACTCACTTGGTGAACTCAGCAGAACTTTTTTAATAGTTTTGCACTGATAAAACTTTTTGTAGCATAGTCATTATCTACTGGTAATTATTTACTAAGAAATTATCAGTCAATTATCCTTTCAAAAAGGTGACTGCCTGTAGTTAGCTCCAGGCACTAAACCTAATAATAGTCAGAATAATTACCTAGTATTTACTAGATCATTTTCAGTAATTGTTGACACAAGTTAAGATTTAAGAGATGGAAATGCAACTGACTCACATTGCTAATAGATTATAACTTTTTAGGATACTAACTGAAGTAAAGTAACATGTAATTATATAAGCTGTCATTGTTACATGTCATTTTGTGGTGTTGTTGTTGAGCCTGTGTGTCTAGGTGCAGCTCCCTGATACCTAACAGAACACACCTGTGTGGAAGTTGGGGGCTTGTGGCTCCTTGCTGCTCACACTCTCTCTCACTCCCTGGCACAAGACTCATCTTCTTTGTTTTGCACTCCTAGTTTACTTTATTCTGTTACAGTTAATGTTGGATTCTTTTTGCATTAAACGTTGTGTGGTGCCCCTCATTATGCTGCAGCCTTTGAGCGTCGTAACAGATAAATACAGCCTTCCTGGGTAAATTTGCTTTACCTTTACATTGATAATTACATTGTATGTATTAAATAGATATTGCACTTATTATGAAATGGTATTAATTACATTTATTAATCACATTGTACCAACTATTCTCATGTGGTAAGAGAACATGTCATGAGCATAATACATTCGATACACACCAGGTTCTATGCTGCCTTTGAGGTACAGCACTAAGGCTAAGGGCCTTTGAAGTCAGTGAAACGTCTATGATTTTGATGAAGATATACACAGATTTAGCCACTATATAAGACAGTAAACATACTGTACAAATACAAAACTTTCCTATAGCTGGTGCTAATGTTATCAAAAAACTGAAGTTGAACTGCTTGTGCAATTCAAAACTCACCATTTATTTTAGGGCTCGGTGTCCCTGGTACGGGTTTGACAGTTTTCTCATGTGATTTGGAACCGACTGTAGAAGAACATAAATATGTATGTCACAAAGATGTAGTGATACACAGCAAGGCTTAACAGCTAGAGGATGTAGGAAAAGTAAACACTGCTCAACTGTAACATGCCGCCTGCATTAAACTTTTCATCACTTTGATAAGATCTCTTGTGGCTACGTTCTAACAAACATTTACAAATCAACACACAAGTTAAAAAAAGAATCCTAATAGGCATATTGCAATTAGTTGACAGTACATTGACACAGTGGGTTGACAGAAAACATCGCAGGAACCACAGTGTCTCGTTATATTTGACTAGTGTTTTATTTGACTTTACTTAGTAAACACTCCTCTAACCCCCCCACACCCTCTATCTTTATGCACATCCATAAACCTCCCCCCTTATACTCCATTCCCCCTCTTCTCCATCACCTTGCCTTCACAGACCTCAGCCGACCACATACCTCTGCAGACAGGCACCTTGCCAGTCCAGCTGCTGTCAGAGCGGCAGACACGGTGCTCTGAACCTCCGGAGAGGAAATAACCTGGCTGACAGGTGTACACCAGGGTGTAACCGTAGGAGGGCAGGTCTAGACCCACAACGTCAGCGTTGGCCGGGTTCCGCGGCTGCTTGCAGGAGTGAGCTGGAGAGCAAGGAGAGGGCAGACACGTTAGTACACACACATACACACAAATGGAGACAGATATAGACATTCATGTGTGCACACATAGAACCAATGCACACGCACACCCACAGACAGACAGGAAGATAATTAAGCACTCACTAGGGGGAGAGAGAGGGAGAGATAGAGGAGGGTTAGAATAACAAGAGGATAAAAAAGGAAGCACACACATTTTACAATTTAACTGAGTCCAGGGAGCTATTAAGAAGCATATTGATACTTTAATATGTTGAGTTTCTTTTCTGATATGAACAAGGACACTTGTGGGTTGAGAGATATACCGTTTTATTTTACACAGAATTTGCCTGCAAAATCAAGAGAGCTTAAATTGGTCAAAACAAACTTTGTACAACAGAAAGGTCTGGCTCATTATCATTCGGCAATTGTTGGAGAAAAAAAATCATTCCGAGTTGTTTTTGTACTTCTTGAACTGATCAAAATATTCAAGGACGAGACCAAACTAGACTAAGCTCAACGGTGTCCTTGCAAAACAGTGCTGAGGTGAATGTTTTTGTAAGTCTTGCGAGAGTGTTTTCCATCATGAGGATGTGTATATAGGTGGCAAGGTCGCATACACTTACAGACTTTGGAAGCAAGCAGAATGCTGACTGCCATGTTTTGGAAGTCAAACCAGTATAACCCGAAAAGAGGGTGAGCTCACTGGAAACCAACAAACAATCTGCTAAAATATAAGTATAAAGCATTTTTGTGGACATTTTCTTGACTTTGGCTTTCTCAGCTTATTAAACGACTTACTATCAAAAAACAGTAAGCTAGTGACATGCTGATTGAGGATAGCTTTGAAAAGCTTAGTTTACAAACTTTTGCTGAATCAGAAACTAGGGACAGAAGCAGTTTTTGCTGTGTTGCCAAAGCACAGGCCTCTTAGACCACATTACATATTTTTATTCTCTCTCTCGAGTGGGTTGAGTATACTTAGTTACATTTTTCACATCAACAAACTCTGTACAAAACAAAAATGCACACAAATCACCCCGCACCACCAAAACACTGAGTGGTTGAACATTCAGGCTCTGACGCGTCAACAATAACGTGAAAATAGAAAAAATAATTTTGCAGCTGGCAAGTGAAAGAATACGTTGCCAGCTGTGAAATGGTAGACAGCTGCAAGTGAGTCACAGTACCGAATCGGTCCTTCATGGCATCTTAATGATACTAGTGGCAATAGGGTGTGGAAGGGATGCCAGGATGAAACCCAGTTAGTGGGCTGGAAATGTTTCTTTTGCTGGTGTTTGAAGACATACATTTGTTCATGCTCTACAAAGTAAAACAGTCGCATCAAGGTGAGTGCCTAAATCCAGCAGGATTCTTCTTATTAATCATCTTATGATCATTTACACAGGGGCTACAAAAATGTTGTATATATAAGGACATGGACAACTGTATGTACGTGCCAACCACAGCTTTATCAATGAGTTGATAAATCTGCCATGAGAAAGTATTTTTACACTGTAAGCAGAAGAAGAAAAATGGCCTCTTATAGTAAGTTGTAGAGGTAAGACTTAAATAAATAAATACATACATAGATAAATAATTAAAAAATCTCCCTTCTCGCTTCCTGAGCACAAGTCTATGTAACCCATTTAAAATGACAAACTGTCAGAACTTGTCCAGAGTGGTTGTGGAGTTTGTAGACCATGAATACTGAAGACACTTACAAGGCAGATGAATTGTTGTATCAAAGACATGTCATATCCCTCATCAAGCTCTCTTGACAATACCATGTTTATTTACACGTCAAACAGCACAGCTGGATTTACTCCTGAGATTACATGAGGCCTCAAAAGAAACTTTCACTTTTTCGGTCACAGAACAACATGTAATGTTTTTAAGTCAAAGTTGCATCTCTGATAGAGACAGAGTGCCTTAATTAGGGGCACGGACAGACAGAGACAGCCCTGCTGATGGATTTCTGTTCGAGCTAAGGAGGTTGGTCAGGTACAGACAGTAAAAGCAGGTCACGGTCAAGAAGACAAAGTTAACTTTTTTAATAGAGGTAATCTTGTTAGCATGCCTTGCTGCACAAAAAGACACATTTTGTAGCTGGTCAGAGGCTGGCATGCATGTTTAGTTTTGCTGCTTTAGCAGTGTCTGCTAAGTACATTTTGAGACTATTGATGGTTTGTGCTTAAGTCACACTTGTTATAACGCTCAATGGAACCCTCAAATCTCAAAATGTTACAGTTGATGCTTTAGGACTCATCGCTATTCATTGTTGAGTTTTAAACCATCAAAGTGAGCTAGAAAAAATTTGGGGGTGTAGCTATAAGCAAAAAATATGAATCTGATAGAAAGGTAAGATCCAGTGATATTAAACTCTGACTTGTGTCCATTGCATTTATTGATAATCCCTTAGTACGTTTTTGCTTTTGCCAGCAGTACAAGATCGGTTGGCTTCACTTTTAAATCCATTTAAGTAGCTTCACAGTAACAGAAGACTATTTAATCACAGAGAAAGGTATTTTAGAGGATTTATGACTGCTTTGACCGAGGGTCAACACAGAGTGTCGGCCCCATACAAAAGCACTCATACTCAAATACATATACATAACCACAGTTTTTCTCCAATGTATTATAGGCCAGACAGCCATCTGGGTCTGAATGTTCACCTTCAGAGCTGTATGAGTGAAAAATGAAAAATAAAATAAAACAAAGCAAAATCAATTTTATACATCCACAGACTGAAAATTAATTCATACTTTTATTTTAAAACAGAAATATACAGTGTTTTGGTTTATGTTTTTGGATCTCCAATGACTTAATATAACTACACTCTAAAAACCATGCAACTTTACAAATTGAACAGTTATGCTGCCAATGCCTAATGCCAGAGTAATATAATGTTACATGAATTCTGTGCAGACCTGTAGAATAAGGATGGTGTCGTCTTTGCATAAATAATGATGTATTCATACACCACACCAGCACATTTATAATTAGCAAAGATCTTCAATGACAATATTGTGAAAACAGAGTATGATATGAATGTAGAATATCTACTGGCTACTACTTAAAGTTCATGAGCTAATGTGCTGCAAAGTTACAAAGCACAAAGTTACAAAATTATGAACAATAAAACTAATTTATTTAACTTCACTTCACCAATGTTTATGTAACATTAAGGTAAAAGTTTCCTCAAATTTTAGATATTTGAGAATTTATTCTAAAAGGAATGAGGTGCTAAAATCTGGTGAGCGTCGAAGATATTTTTTATCGACTTGAATTCCAGTAGAAACAAGGATAGGATGGCAGGCAGAGAAAAATAAATAAATTTTTCAAGCTACCGCAGGCGATGGACCGGAGCCATGGAGCAGCTCCTGAAACGCTGCAACCTCAGCAGAGACAGACAAACCTGGTTAAGAAAGTGCACCTGCTGAGCAGAACGAGTCAGGAAAGTTAAACGCCTCAAAACATAATATCTCAGAATGAATTCCGGACTGGTTGTCACACTGCCATTTTAGTGGAGACATTTCCCAGAGGCCATTCCCTGGGGTTCAATGTACCACTTACAAGAATATATTAATATATATAATTATAAGAAGGACATTAACAGTGAAAAATCTAATGTAAAGTATAAAATGGCATCTAGAATTTCCACCTTAAACATAGGTTGTGGTTTTATTTAGTACACTTCTTCATTATAAGAAAATCTAAAATGTTTTCTAACTTATAAATGTAAAAGATGGTTAACAAGATTTGTTAATTTAACATTATAATCGGTACACTACTGTTTTCAAGAAGTTTCTTGATGTTTATGTCCATGTTGAGTTTATGTTAACATGCATCCTTTTTTATCAGTTCATGGACAATGTGGCATCCATTAACCCTAAGTCTAGTATTGTAATTATCATATTTAAGCATGTAGCAAGTTCAATATCAACCAGTGTCAATCAGGAGTACAGAATGAAATTGCCAAGCAATTGACTGCTGACCTCAGCTTGTGTCTGTGCATTGCTCAGCAGTAGAATGCTAAGATGCTGCTGATAAAGGTATTTCTATAATAATGAAAGTTACATTATTATGCATTAGGTTTCCGCAGAGGAAACTCAAGACAAGTGGTCGCCAACTAGTAAGTAACTTTAAGAAAATACATTTCAAAGCCTAGAAGTGTATCTTCTTGTTTAGAGATTTATCTTTTCTGTTGAATTGTCATGTGTATTAGTATTTTCCTGTTTCCTTAAAAGCTCCAAGACAATGTGTCTCTCACAGGACCATGCCATCTCAGCCTTTTAAAGATTTTGACAACACATATGAGGAGGAGACTGTGTATGATCCACTGTGTATCAGTCATTTATCTGCATGCAGAAATTCCTCCTCACATGACACAGTTGTCAAAACATTTCCAGAGAGAGAATGTCAATTATCTGGTTATAACAAAAATTGTAAGTGCCAGTTTGAGGAATTTTCTGAAGCTTTAACCTAAGATTCTGTTGACTTAAACTTACTCTGACTGCTCTTTTATTTTAAGGGACCTGTCACCCTGCTGGCAATAAATGTTATTAAGAAGCAATGGGATGCACAACCTCCTGAATCATTCCTCAGTGAGCAGGATGATGG
Organism: Nannoperca australis; assembly: GCA_036023655.1. NCBI lineage: Eukaryota > Metazoa > Chordata > Actinopteri > Centrarchiformes > Percichthyidae > Nannoperca > Nannoperca australis. The sequence continues at coordinate 43,000 of JAVQJD010045743.1, forward strand.
GGTCAACAGTTTGAAAATACAGGTGGAGCAGGAAAGGCTGAGGAGCTGGCGGGTGACGGAAGCCTAGACAGGGGGCTTTTTGGTCTATTTTCTGCTGTCAGCTGTTTAAATTAACATTTTCGAAAATGTTCATTAGAAAAGAAACTCCATGAATGATAAAACCATAAAATCAACAGTTTTGTGAATATTTTGTTGCTGTATTCTATTGTAAAATGGTGTGTATTACTGTAAACATTATTGCTCTACATATAATAGAATATCTATACAGCATTTAAAAAAGGTATTTGATGAAATGTGTTAATTAAATAAATGTGCTTGCACATACTCACATGCATGCATGTTTAGTTTCAATGGGGGGAGACAGCAGCCTCCAAAATGACTATTAAGTCGAATCAAAACTTCTCTAAAACAGTTAATAAAAACTGAACATGACAGGCCTCATGAAAGTAGGATTTAATGCAGTGCTCTTGTATTAGACTGCATTAGTTTCAGCTATGTTTACCTAACAAACTGACAAAAACAGCATGCACATATTCAAGGATTCACAGTCCCTTTTAAACTCATCTTTCTCCCACTTAAACACCCTCCCACACACACACACACACACACACACACACAGCCGTGCTGCAGAGCAGATCAGGCTGAGAATGAAAGGTAGGTATTACAATGTTTCTGCTTCCTCAGCATAAATATCTCTGGGAAATCCAAGTGGGTTTTACATCTTGGGGTAGATATGAAATCAAGATTACAAAATATCATTTGAATCCGCTTGTCATCACGCAGCTCAAGTGTTTACACTGTAAGTGCATCGTAAAATGCAGACTATAGTAAGATTTGAATTGGGAATATTTCCATGAAAAATGCTGTAGCTGAAAGGGATTCACTGAGAGACTGGATTACATCACAACTTGGAAAAGCACTTGGCTTGAAAACAAAAGAAAAAAGAGTGTCTGAGTAGCCAGCAATGCAGATAAACAGTGACCAGATGCCAGAAGGGCAAGTGAAAAACAAAGACAGGGCGAGTGACATGGCAAGAGAGAATGAGGAAGAAGCACTCACGAATACAGGTAGGCTGGATGCCGGTCCAGGTGAGATCTGGCAAACAGAGCCTTGTGGTAGAGCCCTGCAGCAGGTGTCCCTGTTGGCACTGGAAGTCTACTCGGCTGCCCACCTGGCCACAAACAGACAGCACACAAAGCGAAGAGAGTCAATACACTGATGCAAATGCCAATAAGCTCCAAGCATCAAATCTAAAGAGCTTGGAAAAAATACTGCAGACGTTTCTTTTCCTTTTTTATTGATTGTCTGTAGTGTGTGGAGGCAGATGCAGACTATTCCTAGAGGCGATGGCCCATGTTTGTGTTCTCAACTGATCCACAGACATTAGACAGTAAGGGAGGGGACTTTCTGGTAAAATAATATAGAGCAAAACTGTTTTCTGTTTGTTTAATAAATTACTTTTCTTTCACCATCGCAGTCGACTGTTTGAAGATAGCATCCACACAGAACTTTCTCATTCAGTGGTGTCAAGACATTGGTAAAGTTGTTCAGTAATGCAAAAAAACATCATTACAAGCAGTGATCCAAATAATAAGCTGCTTCTGCTTTCATTTTGGACGAATTTCATATAAGATATTCTGCTGAATGTTTGCACTTAACTTGTAAGTGACATTCTAAAAGCAACAGGGAGGAAATAAAATGAAATACATGAGCTGAAAGCATCTCAAGGGAGCGACTGAGCACACACCAATGGTCATGATATCAATTTCTTTGACTGTGATGCATTTTAGCATTGCCCCTTTTACATTTTACTGCATATAGCACACAGTATTATAGATCAAGATATGTGCCATGTCTTTACAAATTCACAGTGGTAAGGAAATCCAGTTGGTTTTCTTCTGTGCAACAACCTGGGATGAATACATACACGCATCACTGCTTCATCCTAGCACCCACAAAAAATCATCCAAAGGTATGATGATTCTACCTGGAACATCCAGTGGAAACTGCCCGTTTGAAAGAGGACTACAACAGGTTTCAAATATTGATCACATGGAGATTTGCTGTAGAGTTGTAAGTAAGTGAAGTATATCACAGTATATAGTATAGTCCATACGAAATCAAATATGTTGTGCTAGTTCTGTACCCAACATATATTTTTATGTCACATGCCTGTTAAATAAACCTCTCTCCAACTGGTATTATCATGTTTCTGTTTGAAATACATTTACTAGCACAAATTCATCACCACAGAGTTAAAGAACATAACAGCATCTGAATATAAAATATATCCATTGCAGGTTTTGCGCATTTTACCTTAAAGCCTGTTGTGTAATTCATGAAGCCATGCTCAGGTGTCCCTGGATTTTCACATGTGGTTCTTGTGGGCTCTGAAACAAGAAATAATTGTCACGATGAGCAGGGGCATTGTAGGAGAGCAAAAATTAGAATATGACAGAGGCCATCATTGATAATGACAAAGCAATATCTCTCTGGTGTACCATGTACCAGAGGACAATTACTGGAGTGGCGTGGCAACATAAGCAAATTACCCTGCCATCTTTAGTCTTTTTGACAATGGATTCTCAGGAATATGGACTTCTGAGACTTCTAATCATTACTTACACTAAACTCAAATTAAGACACCTCCATTTGGTAAAAGGTTTATTCAGAACTTAATATTTCCAGCAACATTAGCCTGTAAATATAAATTATTGCTCCTGAGGTAAAAATATTCATAATGTATTTAACTCTCGTGATTTAGTTTTACATCAGCGCCAGATGGCAATGCACTAATTGTAGTTCACCTTCAACTGTGTTGTGTTATTTATGTTAGCTGCTTCAAGAGAATCAGCAGAGAATGAAGATTTGAAAGACTAGTTAAATCAAGTGCTCTGTGTTTTTCTTACATTTTTGATGGTACCTGGCAGACATCTTGTATATTTAATTCCACTATCTTTGTAATTTCACTCTACAAATTAAAATGCTCCTTTCTTGCATGTAGAAAAGTCAAATCCTGGGATAACATCATTTAGTTATCAAGAATGTACATTGCAAGGCAAATCACAAAAAAATTAAGTTGAAACACAATAATTATACACCAGTCTGAAAGCCAGTTGGTTTGGGGGATTTAGTCTATCAACAAATTGACTTATATTCAGTACCTATGCATCGAGGCTGAGATCCGCTCCAGGTGCCGTCCTCCTGGCACATGCGTGTTGTTGATCCCACCAGCACATAGGGGGCATTGCAGCTAAACGTCACCTCGGACTTGAAGATGAAACTACGCCCTTCTCTCTGTCCTTTGGCAGGAGTTCCAGGGTCTCCACAGAACTTTGCTGCAGAGGCAAAAATGTGGAATTTTGCTGATGTGATAAGCTGAGGCCCAACAAATCCGACACAAATGTTACGCATTTTCCTGCAAATATGTATGCAGTGTACCACACTGCACTGTGACACCTTCCCTCCAGTTCATGTCAGTGTTAACGCCGTATTGCTCTGCCCCAGTTTTACAATTCAAACACTCATCTCTTTTTAAACCCATTACACACAAGGAATGCTGCAGCAGTTAGTCAATTGAATACAGCATTGAATAGACTATTCAGCATTTAATTCAGAAATAATATGCTGTTTGGGCTACTGCTGTACCCATACAAGACCAGACCATGATGAGGTGTGCCTACAGTGGTTTCCACTGCTGCTGTGAGCTGCTGTTTTTGATGGGATTTTTATTATTTAAAATGTATTTATTCTTAACTGTAAAAAATATTGTCCTTCTATATGATTTGGAAAGCCTTCATGGACTGAATTATTCAAATTGCATTGACATTATGCTTGTTGCACAAATTATTTTGGCAAATCTTTACTGTATGTGGGCAGCTACATTGAAATCCTCGTCTCTGGGTGAATTACTCCTTTAAAATCATTTTTTGTTTCCAACAGCAAGCGTGCTGGTGAGTGGTTACAGTAGGCATGTAGGTATGTAATTAACAAGTGAAATATAAAGTTCTATGACAGGGCCTTGAGGTTAACACAACTGGAGCCATCTGTCAACACTGTTGCTCTTCAAGCCTCTTGTATGATATCTGCTTTTTAATGGGACTCCAGCCACAGCCTCAGCAGATGAAACCCATTGGATTATCACTGCTGCTCCTTCAATTTATTACTTATAGCCATCTAATCAAATTGATGGGAATCATTTAGGCTGAGTGGGTTTGATGGGAGAGAAGTCAGCCATTTCACAGTCTGCCCATGTATCTTTCTATTCATCTTTACTGTATAGCTACATTCATCAATCCACTATAACAGTACTGATCAGTAAAGGTTAGTTGTAAGAGGTTCAGAAATGCGCAGTGTGTGAGAGAGTAGAGGCGAGGATGAGAGTCACAGCATTCAGTCACGCAGCCAGAGCACTGTGGGATCAAGCCAATAATAAGGCAGGCTGCTTCTCCAGACCTGACATGTGCTGCTGTGTGGCGGTCTGGAGACAGAGATAAGTTCCCGTTGCTCTCTTCCTAGAAGTCAGGAACCAAGAGGGGCTTCCCACAGCCAATCCCTCAGATAATAGATATCTAGTAAAAGAGGAGATTAGAATCCAGCCCATGCAGAAATGGCTGAATAAAGCCATTACCTCAAATACTGTTATCTCAGAAACAAATCCTTGTATTCAGAGACATATCTTCCCCTACAAAATATGTTTGCCTATACTGTAGGTCCCTTCTGAATACGTTGGATTCTGAGTTTCAACCCCCCAGCACCCGGTAGTTTGACTGTATTTGATATGATAACAAATAAACATGCAAATGTCTGGCTGGATGTGAAAACAATTCATTTCACATTATATTGTACAACTTAGTATTCAGATGGCTTTTTTTTGGAGGGTCGACGTTATAGGCCAAACAGGTGACACATCAGTCATAAGCTTCAAGCTACAGGGAAATAATGTACAGTTTTATGGATATATAAGAGAAATGGCCCCGGGCCAAACCAAGCTCAGCATATTTAATACGCCTGTGTGTGTAGGTGGATGAGTGAGAGAGAGACTAGACTTTTTCTCACTCTCTCTTATAGCCTCTCTCCTTCCTTGATGAATTATCAATGCTTTGAAGTAATCAGTATGCAGAGGCCAGATTTAAAGTTGGGATCACAGTCTCATCCCTACAGACACATGAACTAGCATTCTCAGAAACGGAATTTTGCTGCTTGCTCTTCTTTTCCCATGTGCTGTGATAGGGAACATGAATATGCATCTTAATCCTGTTTGACCGCAAATACTTACAGAAGTGCAGATTTTAAGAAATACACAGATGGCTTTGCATTTGCAGATTCATGGCATCTCTTACAGTATTGCTCAGAACTAAAACTGCAATCATATGTCTTCTGCAGTGCAAGCCTACTATATTCCTAAACTATACACTACCGTTCAAAAGTTTGGGGTCACATTGAAATGTCCTTATTTTTGAAGGAAAAGCACTGTACTTTTCAATGAAGATGACTTTAAACTAGTCTTAACTTTAAAGAAATA